>CABHPQ010129331.1:0-16321 GCA_902168405.1 Peromyscus aztecus | reverse complement strand
TTCCCAGCAACCACATGGTGGCTCACAACCATCTGTAATGAGATCTGGTGCCCTCTTCTGGCTTGCAGGCATACATGCAGACAGAACATTGTATAAATAATAAATAAAAATCTTTTTAAAAAAAAATCAGATGTTCTAACAACAAAAGCCACTAAGAGATTTAAAATAGGAAGATGCTGTGATTTTTTTGGTTTTCAAAAACAACTTTCCTATGGAGAAAGGATTAGACAAGAACAAGATTGATGACAAAGAAATCAGATAAGAAGCTCCTTGCAGTAAAGGGGACAAAAGGAGACAGTGGTCTGAACTGGAAATTGGCAGTGAAGATGAAAAGTAGTGGACTGATTCAGAAATCAGCAAGACTTAGTGACTGACCGAATGCCAAAAGAAAAGTCAAACATCAGCCTTGGTTTTCTGTCTCAGACAACTAAGTGAATGTGTCATTCCAGCTCTAGGGTTAAGTTAAGAAAAGCTGGCAAGAAACAAGCCAAGCTAAGGCCAGACATTCATAATTAAGAATGAGCCTGTGTGTAAACTCTAGGCCCACTAGGCTTTCTGGGTCCAGCTACCCAAGTCATCATGCTGTTTGGTGACATCAGCACATGCATGCACATATCTTCACAAAGGTAGATGATGTGAGGGCAGTTGCCTACAGTCTCATCCCTCAATGCTATAGTATTGCTTTTGTCTGCCTGTGAAACGGCAGTTGGGTTGTGTTCCTCAGACCATTGGCCATGTGTCTGTGGTGATCTGTATTCCTTTGTTTGGAGAACTGGAAAGATCAGGTTTGAAGACATCTTTAACGAACATGGAATGGCCACATAAGGATTACTGTTTCTCTCTGAGATATTCAAACAAATCATTGTATTCACCATCAAGTTTCTCATCGATAACACAGGTATCATCTTACTCCTTTTCCCAGGGACCAGGCTTATTATGTAACAAAAAAAACTGAGCTTTTGATTGCTTGCCAAAAATTTTAAATACAGACATTTCCCATCTGGTATGTGCAAAGAACTATTGATTGGGATGGTAACTATTGGTTGGAAGGATATATACAACCATGAACAAAATACAAATTCTGTTCTTAACAGGTATGGGTTTCAGTTGATAATATATTGCATGTTCTTGAACCTATGACCGATATAAAGTAAACAATGTGAAGAAAACTATGTGAGGTAGAAGGAGTGTTAGCTTATTTGAGCTGATCTGGAAAGGAAGTTATTGTTAATCATTCATTGTGTTGTCTGACTATTCAATGTTTCACCTCTCATTCTCCCTGTGGCAATACCCTTAGACCCTCAACTCTTACATCTTGAAATCACTAAAACATTTAGCTCATTGCTCATATGGTGTCGGGGATGCTGAAAGGTTTTCTGTCTTTTCGAGGAATGTGGGACAGTGGCATTTGTATAGTCAGTCATCCACTACTGATGATTGACATGATAGATCTGTTGTTGTTGTTACTCTTTTGGGGGCCTGCCACCCAGCTCCCAGATAAATCATACACACAGGCTCATTCTTAATTATGAATGTCTGGCCTTAGCTTGGCTTGTTTCTTGCCAGCTTTTCTTAACTTAAATTATCCCGTCTACCTTTTGCCTCTGGGCTTTTCCCATTCCCTTACTTCTATAAATCTCTTACTCCATGGCTTGCTGTGTAGCTGGGTGACTGGCCCCTGATGTCCTCCTCCTTCCCTGGCTAGTTCATTCTCCTCCCTCCCTGAGTTCTCCTATTTATCCTCTTTGCCTGTCAGCCCCGCCTAGCTCTTTCTCCTGCCTCACTACTGGCTGTTCATTTTTTATTAGACCATCAGTTGTTTTAGACAGGCAGAGTAACACAGCTTCACAGAGTTAAATAAATGCAACATAAACAAAAGTAAAACATCTTAAAATAATATTCTGCAACATAGATCAATGGTACATTCACCTGAAGAGGAAGAATCAGGCCCATATAAATTATATTTGGACAAAAGCCTAGACTGTTATTAAGGTGTGCTTATGTTAACACTTGGCCCTGTAAAGCAGAGGTAGAAACAAGTGTGTTTTCTTCTCTCTCATTATTTAGTAAGCTTTCATGTTCTTTGTCTTTCCAGAGACAGAATCTTGTCTGTTTCCTCAGAAACCCACACTATGGCAGCCTTATTTATGCTGATGGTCATGGCGAAGTGTGGACAGACTGGACTAACATGTCCAAGTTTTTTCAGTACGGGTGGAGATGCAACACTAATGAGAACTCCTATTCGAACCGTACTCTGATAGGCAACTGGAACCAGGAAAGATATGACCTAAAGAATATTGTAAAACCTAAACCCTTGCCTTCCCAGGTAAGATAACTTTCTCTTCTTTTGTTACTTTCTGTTAGAAGAAATGCCAGGAGCCATGTGAGAGGTTTATGTTTAGTATTATGAGAGCTCATTCTTCAGCTGGATCACCTAGCCCACTTCAGTGTCAAATTCAGTGTTCCCCATAAGTTATCAAATGATGAGTAGATCGCTTTTTCTCTTGTTTTGTTTGGATTTCACCTGTTAATCTACAGAAAGACAGGCTGTCTTCTGACTCAGGATACCTTCTCCTCTGAGCTTGTTGTTTACCTGTTTACCTGAGCCTTGCTTGCCCTTTCATCTCCTAAACAAACAACCAGTGGATAAGAAAGTATGACAGTCTAATCACAGATGAACCTCTACCTCAAATGACAGAACAATTAAAGTCATGCTGCACTGACCCTTACTTTTTGATGTTAGCTGTAGATGACTGGATTCTTTGTGTGTGTGTGTGTGTGTGAGTGTGTGTGTGTGTGTTTGTGTGTTTTAAGACTTATTTAGTTTTTATGTGCATTGGTGTTTTGCCCACATGTATGTCTGTATGAGGGTGCCAGATCCCCTGGAACTGGAATTACAGATAGTTGTGAGCTGCCGTGTAGATGCTGGGAATTGAACCCAGGTCCTCTGGAAAAACAGCCAGTGCTCTTAAGCACCGAGTCATCTCTCCAGCCCCCAACTATGAGATTCTTTTTTTTTTTTGTTTGTTTTGTTTTGTTTTTTTGTTTTTTGAAACAAGGTTTCTCTGTGTGTAGCCCTGGCTGTCCAGGAATTCAACTGTAGACCAGGTTGGCCTGGAACTCACAGAGATCCGCCTGCCTCAGCCTCCCAGTGCTGGGATTAAAGGTGTGTGCCACCGCCACCTGGCTATATTCTTAAGCTATCACTTTTTCCTTCTAGTTTGGACACTACTTTGAAGCAACATATGATGCAAGCTACAACAGCAAAAAGCCACAATCAGCCCATAGTAGGTGGACTTGTCTTACTAATTCTTAACTCTTAGCACCCATCTTAGTTCCTGGCAGATGAAAGGAACTCAAAAAGAAAATGAATGTGTAAATAAGTGAACAATTTCTCTAGTATCTCAGTTTGACAAGACTAAGAAGTAAGTATGAGCTCTGTTTAAAAACTCCTTATTGACTGTGTTCCCGTTTATCTTTCCTTCCCTTAGGATTTAAGCGAGAGCCTCATTGGTTCCCTGGACATCAGCCTGAGCTGGATCCTCCTCAATACAAATGCACAGAAAAGTCAACTTTTATGAATAGCTACTCAAAGCCTCTACCCACTCATTACTCTTGGTGTGTATATGATCCAAACATGGCCCAATTTTAGGATCCAGGAATCTGAGCAAGAAAAAGTAGCATCCCTTTTTTCTGAAGTAGACCGTAGAAAGGAACACATAACATGATTTCTGTCTAAATAAAGCACAGGACACCAAAAGACAAACAAACAAACAAAATCTCTATTTCTATTTACGCTAACTGTCCTGGTGAGTTTTTATCAACTTAACACAAACCTAGACAGACATGTCTGGGAAGAGGGAATTTTAATTGAGAAATTACCTCCATCCAGTTGACCTGTAGACAGGCCTGTAGTAAGTGCATTTTCTTGATTAATGATTGATATAGGAGGGCCTATCCCACAGGAGGCAGTGCCACTGCTGGGCTGGTGGTCCTGAATGCTAGAAAGCTGGCTGAGCAAGCCAAGGAGAGCAAGCCAGTAAGCAGTACCCCTCCATGGCCTCTGCATCATCTCCTACCTCCAATGTTCTGTCTTGAGTTTCCTACCCTGACTTTCCTGGATGATGGATTTAAAAGGTATAAACTGAAACAAATTCTTCCCTTTCCAAATTGCTTTTGCTCATGGTGTTTTATCACAGCAATAGAAACCCCACCTAAGACTATATACACAAATATCTATGTGATAACAATTAATAGGGGAGGAAAGGCCATGAATTTGAAAAAGAACAAGGAGGGGTATAGGGGAAAAGGCCAGCCATTTTAAGTAAACAAAGTCATGCAGCACATGCCCTTAATCCAATCACTTATCAGGCAGGGTCTCTGTGTGTTCAAGGCCACACTAGGGAACAGAGCCAAGCGTGGTGACACACACTTTAATCCCAGTACCATAGAGACCTGGAGGTCTGTACAGACAGGCAGTGACAAGGAAGTGAGGTAGCTGGGCTAAGATAGCCAGTGAGAAGGCAGAACAGCAAGGCAATAAAGGTGTGGGTAAGATAGGAAGTAGCTCGCATTTGGAAGCTGCAGAGTTGGTGAGGTAAGATTGGCTGGCAGCTCTCCCTATTTCTCTGATCTCTCTAAAGCTTACACCCCTATATTTGACTTCGTGTTTTTTATTTAATAAGACCATTTAGAAATTCGTCTACATATATATGTCTTTCACATCTGTAAATACTCCTCTCTGCTTTCCATCAGTAGCAAGTCTGAAAACCCTGCCATGGCTTAGATGTTGCATTCCTGAAGTCAGTCAGTTATAGTGGGTTTGTATTGTGTCCTTACTGAGTAAGCCCTGCTGAGGACTATGAAAAGAAACAACTTCCCATATTATTACAGAGAATCTTAAATATATTGATTTAATTTTGGAACATCTCAAGAATACAGTTTCATCTCAATAATTTCTGTATATAGTATTAATAATAAAGAGACAACCAATTGTTAACTCCTCCACAAAGAGCACCAAAGGAATCTTGATCAAACAAAGCTAAGCGTACTGAACCTAGCAACAAGGAATAGCAACTTGACACAGGGTCTCAGTGGCTCAGAAAGATGCTGGAGTGCTGCTGGTTTGAAGGAGGGCTTGCAAAGCAGTGGGTGGGGAGATTGGTAGAGAATTGTGGGTACTTCAAGTTGGTAAATGTAGGGAGGTTTTTCTTTATTGTAATATTTTGATTTCTGGTTCCCTTTACTCCAGAAATGTGCTTATTTAGATACTCTGTTTCTTCAGAACTTCTTTGGGTAAATTATATGTATCTTGGGATTTCTCTATTTCATCTGTATTTTCAATACCTGGCAAGGTGTCAGGAATAAGGTACCCAGTCTCCTTGATACTCAGGTAACAGTGTCTAAATCATTAGGGTGTCACCAAGGGGCCCTAGCCAGTGCCTACACTACACAACAAGGTCTAATAGAACAATTGTTATTTTAGGCCACTAGTGGGCTAATTTAAAAGGTAGGAATGAACCAGAACAGAACTTTATACATAGATTTTTATCTTGCAGACTTTGTGGAACTCTATTTTTCTGGAGTTTATTTCTTTGTTTATTTTGACAGATTATATCTTTGTAAATTATAGTTCTGTCTCTAACTTTGCAACTTTTACATCTGTTCTAAATGGGCATTGGTCAGAATCTTGAGAGTAGAGTCCAATATCAGGTGTGATCATGGCCCCCTCATCTTGCTCAGGATATCAATCAATAGGAATGTATTTAAATTCTCTTGGGCAGGCATAACATTTATGCTAGATTTCACTGTACCTGACCTTTTGTTTGTTTGTTAGTTTTTTGTCTTTTGAGACAGGGTTTCTCTGTGTAGCCCTGGCTGTCCTGGAACTCAGTCTGGCCAGTAAACCAGACTGACCTCAAACTCACAGAGATCCACCTGCCTCTGCCTCCCGAGTGCTGGGATTAAAGGCATGCACCACCACGGCCCAGCTGTACCTGACATTGTCACATTCCTAATTCTAGTTTGCAGAAATACCTTTCTGATGCCCTTATTTCCCGTTTACTTTCTACTCTTCCATCACCATATTTCCATATAGTAAATTTTAAAATGCTAGCTTGTTCATTCCACTCACTTGATTTAACCCCTTCATTGGCTTCTATTGCCTTCCAAATAAATGCTGCTTCATTCCCCATATTCCCTCTCATAAACCCAGTTCTCCAATCAGACCAAAATATCTGGGCACTTCATGCTGTTCTCTTTCTAAATTCATGCTCCCACCATGTATGTCTTGCTAACTTTAATAAACCATTGAGAATGAGGAAGAGGCAAGGATAACTCAGTGTTAAAGTGAGCGCTTAGCACACCTGTAGTTCTGTCCCCAGCACTAAAACCAAAACAGATACAACAAATACAAGTCGTCAGATACCTCATTAGATATAATACAAAGAAAAAGCACCATGTTTTAAAAGTTAATGTGGAATAATCCTATGACCAGAAAGTCCAATTACATTTATGCCACAAGGAATTGAAAACAATTACAAAATTAATAACTATATGTTAATGGCAGCAATCTCCATAGTAATTAAACAGTAGAAACAGCAACTGATGTTGGACAAATAAAGTCCAGCAGCTGATGAAGGATAAAATCTGGTTTATCTATTCAGTAAAATATAATTTGCCAATAAAAGGAAAGAAATTCGACATAGACAACAGCATGACTGAACCTTGAAAATGTTATACCAGGTTTAAAAAAGGGGTGGGGCCTGGAGATGTGTCTCAGCCATTAAGAGCACTGGCTGCTCTTCCAGACAACCCAGGTTCAATTCCCAGCATCCACTTTGCAGTTCACAACTGTCTGTATCACCAGTCCCAGAGGATCCAGTACCCTTTTCTGGCCTCCATGGGCACTGCATACATGTGGTGCATAGAAGACATATATTCAGGGAAACACTCAGACACATAAAATAAAAATATATTTAAAGTATCAGCTGTGTGTGGTGACACATGCCTTTAATCCCAGCACTCAAGAGGCATTGGCAGGTTTATTTCTGAGTTGCGGCCAGCCTAGTCTAAGAGTGAGTTCCAGGACAGTCAGGACTACACAGATAAACCCTGTCTCAAAAGCCATTTATGTATGTATAAAAAATGTACGTGTATTTATGTATGTATGTATACATATTTAAAATCTCAAAAAGATATATAAGCTAGTCACAAAGGGCCACATGTTAAAGATTACATTATTAGGAAGTGTCCAAATCAGTAAATAAATAGACACATGGTTGCCTAGAGCCGAGAGATATGGGGTCTTCTACAGTAAAATCTAAAAATGACTGTAAGATAGATGTTCAAATCTATGAATGTATTATTGAGAGTACACTGTACAGTTAAATGACTAAATCATATGTAAATGGAATCCTAGCAATTCTGTCTTAAAATTTTAGTCAGTGACTTATTCAGTAAATTGTTTGCTTCTCTAAGTCAAGTCCTTAGCATCTACAGTTTAAAAAAAAAAAAAAGACAGTGATGTACATCTCAACCCTGGAGAGGAGGAGAGAAAAGAGCATCCCTGGAGCTTGTTGGACAGCCAGTCCAGCCTAATCTGTGAGGTAAAGGTTCAGTGAGAGACCTTGACTGGAGAGACAATTCAGTGACCCGTGGAGAAAGCATTTGCTGTGCAGGAGTAAGGACCTGAGTTCAGATGCTCAGAACTCAAGTAAAGCCAAACACAGCACATGTGTCTGTGATCCTGGAGGTCCCATAGTAAAGGCAGGGGCAGAGACAGAAGAATCCCAGGAAGCTAGAAGGCTAGCTAGCCTGGAGTGCACGGTGGAAAAAACAAGGAACTCATCTCAAACAAGGTGGAAAGCAAGGACCTGAGGTTGATCTCTGACACACATGCACCGTGGCATATGCACACCCTCACTTATGTACACAAATGTTCACATGAACACACAGACACAAACAAAAATAAGGTGGAGAACAACACCATCAACCTCTGACCTACACACACACACACACACACACATACAGAGACAAAGAATTTCAGTCAGTAACCATCTCCAAGATTTCTTCTACATTCAAAGTAGGCATTCATCCCAGTGTCTCCCAGTCTCTCTCTCTCTGTCTCTCTCTCCGTCTCTCTCTGTTTCTCTGTCTCTCTGTCTCTCTCTCTCCTCTCTCTCTCTCTCTCTCTCTCTCTCTGTCTCTCTCTCTCTCTCACACACACACACACACACACACACACACACCTCTCCTTTTTCTACCTTTCTCTCATCTCAACTTTTTCTTAGTGTTCTGTTTTTATTTTTGCAATGTCAAGGGTGGGAACTAGGACATCACACACTAAACAAGAACTCTACCCTGAGCTAGCCCCTCGGCACTCCTTCCTAGTTTAAAAACAGTTCCCAGAAGCATTTCAAGTAGCCCTCCATACTGTATCTCTTACCATAATTGGGTCACAGCCCTTTCAAGTCAATCACTGCAGACAACAGGAATTTCTCTGCTTTATTTGAACCACCTGTAGCTGAACTTGGTTTCTGTTACATGGCATACATGGCTTGAAAGGGTGTAATGAATTCTGGGACAAATCTTGCCATTGGCTAGACCAAAAAAGGAATAATAGCATTTCCTTATGCAACTGATATTGATTACTGCACAGACACAGAAATTGATTATGACTTTAAAGAAAAGGGCTTTCTGAATAGATCATGGTATGTCAGATTATTAGGGAGCTGTGGTTTTTGTCTGTCTGTTTTGTTTTGTTTTAATAAGGAAATCAGTTTGAACCTATAGAGACTTGACACTTGGCTGGGCATAGTGACACACACCTTTAATCTCAGCCCTTGATAGGCAGAGGCAGGCAGATCTCTGAGTTCAAGGCCAGCCTGGTCTACAAATCAAGTTCCAGGACAGCCAGGGCTACACGGAGAAATCCTGTCTTGAAAAAGCAAAAAAAAAAAGAAAATCGGGGGAGGTTGTTGAATCCTTTACACTACACCTAAGAGACTTGTTTGATGATTAGCACCCATGTCCTATTTACTGTCCTGTGAGTTAGCTGACAGCCCTTGTCAGGTCACACTAAGGTCACCATGTCTCCCTGGTGAGGTAATTAATTTCAGAGATGCACTAGAGCCTTTGATGTGGGGTTAGCCAGAGCTCTTCTCTCTAGAGGAACTGATATTCCTTGGACTTGGCTGGGCATCACCTGTTTTGTTTTGTTTTTTTTTTTTCCCTCCTTAATCTATCCCTAACAGTACAGAGTGTTGCAGAGAGAAGACCAGAAGACCAGGGAAAGTGAATGACTCGCCTGGGTTTGTACCACTAGGAAGTGCTGCCAGTCATTCTCACCCAAAAGTCCTTGGAGTCCCCTGAATCATAGATCGAGAATTAGATCCATTACGTTTGTAGATTTATTTAAAGCACACTGAAAATATAAACACAAGACAAATCTGTTGCTGAATGATATTTTATTAGCTTAATAATCTGGGCCGGCCCTTAGCATTAATAAGCTTCAGCACTAGTCACAGATTTTCATTCACTGATGGGAAACTTTCGAGTTTTAAAAAACGCAATGAGAGAAAGGGAGTCTACTTCTTAGGGGCCGCAGTGACAGCAGGCTTGTCTTCACGGGTGATGGGAATGGTACGCTCAGGGCCAGAGGCCTGTTTCCTTGGTCCATTCACAGTGAGGACCCCATCAGATGACAGGGAGGAAGTAATGGTGAGAGGGTCCACATCAGCTGGGATCCGGTACTTCCTGTGGAACTCCCTAGAGATGAATCCGTGTTCGTCCTAATCCAAGAGAATGAAGAAAGAAGCAGAGAAATAAGAACAGGAAATACCACCACTTGCCCCAAACTCAGACATCCCTTTCCCTGAGGTTCCCAAACGGCACTGCCATCATAAAGAAGAAAGAAGTATCTGGAGCTGGGAGTATAGTCTCGTGGTGAAAGGCCCTGAACTTCATCTCCTACATTGCAACAAATACACAGATAGCTAAATCCAGAGCTGTTCATCCAGGTTTAAGGCGAGAATAAAGTTGCCCAGATTTTATTCCTACCTACAAAGAAATGATTCTGTGTTGGGTGGACTTTGGCACTGAGGATCTCTGTCCTTGAGGAAGCCCAAAAGTTGTTCGAATCCCTCAGGAATGTCTCAGGATCTTCCTAACCCACAGGATTGCTGATATTAAATAAAGTTGACTATCAGGGAGACTGTGGTCCAGGCTTAAAACAAAACTGAAACAGCCTGAGGACATTAAGATACACTTATTATGCACAGGTTCTGAGTCCTTGTTTTGTTTTTTGAGATAGGTAGGGTTTCTCTGTGTAGTTGTCCTGGAACTCACTCTGTAGACCAGGACAACTCGAACTCAGAGATCTGCCTAACTCTGCTTCCTGAGTCCTGGGATTAAAGGTGTGCACCACCATGCCTGGCTGAGTTATTAATTTTTAAGAAGCAATCGTAACACCTTTTCATGAAGTCAAGAAAAAAGAATCGCCAAAAATGCAAGAGGAATTGTTGGCCCTAACCCTTACACCTTCTGAATCCCAAGCATCCACCCAAACAAATCTCAATTTGCTGACTTCCTTGCAGCCATAAGCCTGAAGCTCTGGAATATGAACAAACCAAGTAGCTTAGTATTAAAATGAGCAGAAGAAGAGACATGGAATCCTGAACATCTAAAAGTTGCCTCCAACCCCGCAGTTAATGTCATTATGTACAACACACTGCACCTAAATCAATGGTTGCCCGTTTTGATTACAGACAAATTACCCAAGGAGATTTTATTAAATAAATGTTGATGCCTGAGTTATATCCCTGAAACTTCATATTTACTTGGCGCCTAGGGTGCGCCTGAGGGTTGGGAATTTTGAAAAGTCTTTTGTTATTCTGTTGTCACCAGACAAGGACAAAGCAATCAAAACAAACAGCAAGGGGCACTTCTCTCAGCAAAACCATAACAGTAACTACAGATCTATCCCTAACTTAGCTCCCTAGCCATTGATGGCAGCTCCTGCTCTAGTCCCTTACGTTCGGGGCCTGGGGTACCGCCAGCCTCGGAAACTGGTGGCAGGACCCAATGTGCACTAAATGGATTCACATAGAAACAAGCGCCCACACACCTGGCGTTCCTCGTGCTTCCCATGCACTTCAATCACATCTCCCAGCACCTTGACTTTCAGTTCCTCTGGGGAGAAGTGCTTCACGTCCAGGTTGACAGAGAATCTGTCCTTCTCCATACGCATCTAGGGGAAGGTGGGGAAGGGAGGAGAAAAGATGGGAGAATGCTTATGAAATTGGAGAAAACTCATTGTTCTATAGATTTACTTTCTGTCCAGGTAATTCATCCTCTTCACTGCTTAAAAAAAAAAAAAAAAAAAAAAAAAAAAAAGCCTTTTTTGAATGACTCTGGTGCATGTGAGCCACCATAGTGATACACAAGGAACACCTCTTGGTCATCAGTCCCAAAGTTTCCTTAAAGGCACAGAGAAAAAGACAGGTCGCTAGGGGACCCAAGGATTGGTCTAGTCATAGCTTCTGCTGCCTCTCTACCCAATGCTGGCTTTGTCATTTGTCTAGAAGACAAAGGCCCCTTTTTCTTGTTCAGCTCCCTGCCAAGTTTCCTACCCACTCCATCTGGAATGTTCTGCCGGTCCTGTCCTTCCAAAGCCCTTGCCCACTCAGCTCCTGTGTCCTAACACTGGAATATTTTTAAACCGGAGTGTTATCTGTGGCAGCCTCTCTTAATCTTATCTGTTCAACCCCTCTCCCACTCTGTTCGGACAAGCCGGGGCTTCCCAGGAGTGGACATACATCCATTCCTCATAAGGCACAGACTGAGGTCAGTGCACTGTCTCAGCCCCAAGGAATCCAGGAAATCAGAGGCAAGGGAAGAGAGAGACAGAATATAGTGATTGATGTCTCCAGCTCCATCCAGGGGGTATTAAAAAGTTCAGAATGAGTGGGTTTCTCTCTGATCTCTATCACTGGAGATGATAAAATCCACCAGGACCATGGTTGTTAGGGAGGTAAGTAAAGGAGTTGAAGAGCTGTTAATGCAGATCATTATGGATAAAACCAGAAAGGGACATCCTGCTTTATCATTAGGGGACAGAAGATGATCTTCACCATGCACAGAAAAACGGAACAGGAAATGGAGGAACACCAGACAGTATGTTTCTTCCAAAGGGAGAAGCAAACAGTAACCTCATTTCTCCGTACCTTGGCGCACACACGTGCCTGAAATGACTTAGGCAGGGACAAAAAGGAAAACGAAGTGTCCAGGAGGCTCAGGAAGGCCACTCCTGCCCTGGCACAGGGGAGACTCACCTCTGAGAGTCCAGTGTCAATCCAGCTGGGTGCGCGCAGGAAGGAGGGTGGCCGAAGGTAGAAGGGGCTCAGAGAAGTGGCGGTTGAGAAGAGGTCAGACTCCAACAGGTGCTCCCCGAAGAACTGGTCAAAGAGGCGGCTGGGGGAGTGGAAAGGGAAGAAGGGCCGCCGAATCCAGGGGTGGTGGATGGCGATGTCCATGGTGGCTAGATGAATGTAGGGTCAGCTGGCTGCTCAGCTCCTTCAGCGGCAGCTACAGCCAGCCCCTTATATATGCAGTCTTGTGAAGCTTCTGGAATGGTGATGTCAGGGGTTTTATTATCCCAGCTCACCGCCAGTTCATGGAGACTTGTGATCAGGGATTTGGCAGGGTGACACATACCCAGTACTCACTGAGCTAAGAAAAGAGAAACACAAACACGGCTGAGCTGGCCAGTGACTTGTCATGGTCTTGTCTCACTAGCTCTCTGTCCACACCCAGGGACACCCACCCCCATCCTTGTTCTCTGGAGCTAGGACAGAGGCAGGAATCCCAAGCAGCTGGTGGTGTGCCCCTCCTCCTCTCCAGTCTTGCATGCCAGGGGAGTTGAGCCAGCAGCTATCTTGAGCCTGGGCAGGGACTGGAATCTTCCTAGGCTAGGCCCCAGGGACATTAACCCTTTGTGGTGCCCTAGCGGCGAGCAGTGACCACCAATATGTCAGTCAGTACCAGGTGTCTGACTGGAACCCTGAGTTGACCTGAGTTCAGAATACCCTGAAATTAAAGAGACAGGACATGCTTCTTGCACCTTTGATGCTATGTGGCTCATGGAACATTAAATCTTTTTTTTTTTTTTAAGTAGTGTGCATGGTGCCTACGATTGAGAAAGACAAAGGGTGATATGGAAATGTACAATTTGTGAAGGCCCAAACTAGGCCTCCCTTTGCACTCCTGCAGTGAGTGCACCAATTTCTTTTCCCAGCTCACTCCAGGACCAAGACCCTCAGCTGTCCTCCCAGGCTTCTGCGACAGCTGAAGGGTGTGCAGAGGAGGGGACTTAGGGGGTCCAGGCTGTGCTAGTCACACCCTCATCGCTGCACTCTGGGCCCAGGCTCCCGGCCCTCCCCCAGAGGCTTTGCACTATTTTGGGTGGTGTAGACCCCGCCCCCACTCTGACTGAGTCCTGGCTCTCCCTCCAGCTGAAGGGGTCGCGTCGATCTTGTTGGGGCTGCACTTGGGATCAGGGCTGCCAGTCGCAACCGCAGTCATGTCGGGCCGCACGGTGCCACATGCCCACCCAGCCACTGCCGAGTACGAATTTGCCAACCCCAGCCGCCTGGGCGAGCAGCGCTTCGGAGAAGGTATGGCCCAGAGGCTTCCCACCCCCACCTCCTGAAATTCTGGGCTCACCGCCCAGTCTCACTGGCCTCCACCCTACCTGGGGCTTAAGTGAACTCCTGGGGCGAGGCATCTCCCACCCCAGACTCCCCCCTCAAGCAAGGCTCTCCTCTTGCTACAGACTTCAGGACAGGACTTTAGACCCACAGAGCTTTGGGTACCCGGGCCTTGCACGCTGAGTACCTTCTGGTTTCGCTTCTGTCCTCCAAATCCCTGCTTGCTTCATGGCCGTCTAATTTCCTTTCCCAGGCCCTCTTCAGCAGCGTCCCCACCTGCTCTTCCCAGGCCCAAGTCTCCTGATCTCGCCTTTCAGCCCTGTGCACACTGCTTCCTCCTTCATCCTGCCTCTTGCCTTCTCTTTCTCTCTCTGCCCCCCTCAGGCCTCCTGCCAGAAGAGATCCTGACCCCCACCCTCTACCATGGCTACTATGTCCGGCCTCGGGCCGCCAGAGCTGGGGAGGGCAGTAGGGCAGGGGCCTCAGAGCTCAGGCTCAGCGAGGGCAAGTTCCAGGCATTTCTGGATGTGAGCCACTTTACCCCAGACGAGGTGACCGTGAGGACTGTGGACAACCTGCTGGAGGTGTCGGCCCGGCACCCCCAGCGTCTGGACCGCCACGGATTCGTGTCCCGAGAGTTCTGTCGCACCTATGTCCTGCCAGCAGATGTGGACCCCTGGCGGGTCCGGGCTGCCCTCTCCCATGATGGCATCCTCAACTTGGAGGCGCCTCGGGGTGGCCGGCATTTGGACACGGAAGTCAATGAGGTCTACATCTCCCTGCTCCCTGCGCCTCCTGACCCAGAGGAAGAGGAAGAGGTAGCCAGAGCTGAGCCCTGACTGTCCGCCTTGGACCCAGCACCCAGGGAATCCCCTGTCTAGACCCAGCACCCAGGGAATCCACTGTCTACATCCCACGGCGATTCCAGAAGTCCACCACCCCAGAGGTAGCAGCGTCCTTGGGGTGGGGGAAGGGATAGGTGTATGGTCCACAGTGTATGATTTGGTCCCTTGATGTACCATAGCCTTTGATTTAGTTCTGAGTGGAGCTGAATAAACCCAAACCTTAGGGCCTTGTTTGTGCTGCTCCTGTTCTGTGGCCTGGAAGACCCAACCGCGAACGGACTGGAAGAAGGTCATAGGTAGCAATTTCCACTGTGAACGCGCTCATCGTCTCAGCATCCTAAGCTCACACTTGGATGCTGAGATCACCCCCGGAAGCTGACACTGGCTCCAGATCAAATTCCTAGCCATAATTTTCTCACAATGCAACAAAAGAGAGAGTGATCCTGGGAGGGATAGGGATACGCCATCCAAACAGCCCGGAGGGCACTGTCTGAGCTGGCGATTAGAGGCACAAAACAAGGGTCTCCAGGCTGTCTGGCCTTTTTGGGTAGGGGTTGGGAAAATGTTTTTGGCTGGAGAGAGTTGCCTAAAGCTCTGGGGTGAATGTTTTGCTTTCCTGTATCAATGGCTTTGCACTGAAAGGTCTCTGATAGAGGAAAAGAGTGTGCATGCATGGGCATACAGACACATTAACCCACCAGTATCCCTGAACCCACAACCTTTCCATCTTGAGTATGGGGAAGGCCCATGCAAGAAAGCAATTGTCTCTGATTTTGTAATAACCCATGGAAAGGAACCACAGAACACTGCACCGAATCTAAGACCCAATGCCGATTCTACCATCACATTGTAGTGGCAGTGATCGGGAAAGGCTGAAGACGATTTTAATGCTAGGAGTAAGGTGTGTTCAGAAAAGTCAGCTGGCTGGGAGAGGCTGTGGCCATACTTACTCTTTACAATCAAGAGAACATGCATGTGTATGATTTGAGGGGTTCCAAAAGAGTTCCTTCCGTGTGTGTGTGTGTGTGTGTGTGTGTGTGTGTGTGTGTGTGGTTTTACATTTTTAAAAGCTATAAAAGAAAGACTATAGACATGGCCTGTAAAACTTAAGATATTAACTCTCTAGCCTTTGAGGGAAAGTTTTTTGACTTGTTCTTATATCATCAGCTATGAGATTAATAAGAATGTTCATTTTTATGCAAAAAGCTTAAAAATGGTTAAGGAAAAAGAGGTATGCTACCTCTTTAATCCTACAATTGTGATGCTGCAAAATTAGCCACCTTTTATAAATACATATAAAAGTTTTAAGTTAAAAAAAAAGAAAGTAAGTGAAGTTGGGTGTGGTGGCACACAGCTACAATCTCAGCTCTTGAGAGGTGGAAGCAGAAGATTGGGAATCCAAGGTCAATCCAGATTGGGAATCCAAGGTCAATCCTCAGCTACATCATGAGTTTGAGACCTGTCTAGACTTCATGAGACCCTGTTTAAAAATAATAATAAAATAAAGATTTTCAAGTTCTCCCCTCAGATTACAACCTGAGCAGCTTCACAATTTCTTTTATAGTTAAAATTAGTTGGCCTACTTACTTATTTTGGGGAAGCCAGGCCTCACACTCATTAAACTCACACTCTACCTACCACTCAGCCCTAAGCTGAGTCAAAAAAAGACTCTTTTTTTTTTTTAACAAGGAAACATTTTGAAAATCTCCAATTTAATCTAAATCTTCACTTCATCAAAATTCTTTTAAAGTAGCTGGACAGAGGTGGCTC
>CABHPQ010129328.1:0-69962 GCA_902168405.1 Peromyscus aztecus | reverse complement strand
ATCTATATTGATGCATGATAATTGGTATAACACAACAGTACTAACAAAACAATTTCAAGAGCTTTAGAAAATATGTATGTATGATTATATTACAATTTTTAGTTTATTACTTTAATTCTGAATGTTTAAGTTTTTATAGAATCATAAATTAAGATAGTATTTAAACACTGTTTTCATGTTCCATAAATAAGCGAGAATTTTAATTTGACCTTTATCCAAATTCATAGCATCAGTATAGTGTGTTTATGCATAGCAACTGAATAGTTCCAGGATTAGGACACAATAGTGTATCAGGTTCCTAACAAATAAGACATTAAGGAAGAACTATTTAAGAATGCATAGGTCTGAGAATGATTACCTCATTAAAATTTGTGCCAAAGGCACTTAACTCATCTTATTTTTGTCCTTTCAAATGGGTAACTCCAGTTTCAGGATTTTGCTGTTTCTTATTGATTAGCAAAGGAATATAATCTCAATTATTTTCTCTCAGATCAGTCTTATGTCTATAGATGTTTCAATTCATTCAAAGACAGGCTTTCTTGTCTGTTTACTTCATACCCCCTAAATCTAAAAGAACAGTGGTGCCAGAAATCAATATTGCAGTTTTACCTGGAACAGACATTTTCCCTTCTTATGACAATCAGTGTTTGAAAGAAACATAGTAACATTAGCTCCATGAGCAATTAATGCTTTGTTCCAATCAACTGAAGAAACAAGCTCAAATTGATCTCAGGACTGTCCCAGGAGACGAACAGTTTCCAACACAATAACATCAGCATAATTTGATAGTGTTCAGAATTTTCTGCTTATCAGGGTGAACTAAAAGACAAGACAGTGAAATCACAGAGTCCTAGCCCTACCAGAAAAGTGTCTCCACATGATCACACTCAAGGCCCACCAAGAGGTATGTTAAAGGTATCTACATTTCATTATTTGATAAATATATTTTTTCAGTTCAATGTTTTGCTTCCCAGTATCAAAACTACTTGCAGAATTAGAATATGAAAGTAGGAGACACTATAAAGCACCCTTGATGTTACTACTATGTCTACTAATAAATTTGGCATAGGGAATAAAAGACCCCTTGAAATGTGCCTGTCCAGCTCATGTAATACCAGCACATACAAAATATATGCACTATCAGTAACTGATGGAGGCAGATACAGAGATCCACAGTCAGGCACCAAGCTGAGCCCTGGGAATCCAATTTACGAGAGAGAGGAGAGATACTGCAGGCGAGGGACGTCGAGATCATGATGGGAAGACGTGCAGAGATGACCAGCCACACTAGTGGAAGCCCATGAACTGTGGACTGGTGGCTGTGGAGCCCCTATGGGACTGGACTAGGCCCTCTGGATATGGAAGACTGTTGTTTGGCTTGAAATGTTTGGGGGGGGGGCACCCAGGCAGGGGAATCGGGATCTGTCCCTGGTCTATGGCAGGCTTCTAGAGCCCGGTGCCTGTGGTGTGACAACTTGCACAACCTTGGTGCAATGGGAAGGGGCTTGGACCTGCCTAGGCTCAGTGTGCTGGGCTCTGCTGACTCCCCATGGGAGACCTCGATTTGGGGGATGTGGAGATGCGGGGTGGCTTGTGAAAGAGGGCTGGAGGTGGGAGGAGGGAGGAGGGGGGAATCTGTGGATAGTATGTGGAGTGAGTAGAAATTTTCTTAATAAAGAAAAATGAAAGAAAAAAATAAGTGAGCAGCTCAACTCAGCATCATTTTACACATGGGCATGAAATGCTATCAGAGTCTACAATTTATGTCCTAGATTTTTCATATGTATTATTACTTCAAATTGAAATTAAGAGAGGAAAACAAAATTCATGCCAAGACCTACTTAGAATTCAGCAAAGCCATTAAAGTAATGAGATCAAAGTTTAAAAGAATATACTTTTAAATCCAGGGAATTACAAGTTATTGGTAAAATTATATTAAATATAAAACATATTTCCTTTATTTTAGATGCTAAGTTAAGATGATTAAATATTTAAAGTTATAAGGTTGCCTTGAATTTTAGTAACACCAGTATTTCATATTGCTCAGGAATACTAGTTAACATGGAGATGCCATGATGTTCTAAAGTGAAAATGAAAGTATACTATAATTATTCTAATTTTCCTAATAGAAACTATCCTATGGTTTTTTTCCTGTTACTCGGTTTCTCCTATAACCAAAAGACAACTTCAAAAGGATTTACACTAGTTTTAATAATGCCAGAAGTTGCCATGCAAACTTCCAAAGGAAGGAAGCAACCAACACTCCTACCCAGCTATGATGCTTATTAACTGCAACAATGACCAACATATCATGATAACTATAAGGGTGCAGTAGTAGCATGTATAACTTGGTGGTAACTAACATCTCTTTGACTACACTTAAGAGACCCACTCATGGAAATCATGTCTGGTACTAGAAACGTAGTGAACCACCAATTGCTAATTTAGTTACGGATCTTGGAGAAAAACCTACAACTATCATTTTACTAAACCATCATAATACACTCCAAATTTTTTCCTTATACTCACAGATAACTGTAGTCTTCACCCTGCATCAAGAAAATGGCTCTTTGCCACATATGGAGCCCATTAGAGAAAACCCAAATCAATCAAAATGCAGTTTTACAGCACAATTCCAATGGCTATGTCTACAAAAGAACTCTTGCACCTAAGGCAGGGAAAACTGTAGAAGACAGGGACAGACCAATTATAAGAGCCAAAGGACCAGGGAGTTGGCTGTGAAACTGTGTCTCCTAGGAATTTCAAAGATTACACTCATAAAGTCTCACCAACATGACTATCCATACATGAGTTAAACATGGACAAAAACAATAGACATGCTAACATGGACATAGACATGGATTGAGAGTGGAGAGCCCAGGATGGGATGCCTCAACTCTTCACAAAGAACAACAAGGAACTAAGGAATGCTGAGAGCAGGAAAACAGTCTTCTCCAGGGAAGAGCACACCAATTGGTTACCCAATACCAAATAGTCATCCCTGAGTTCATATACATAAAAGTAACATTATTTATACTCAGCAGATTGATTTACATATATGTAATTATTCCCTACATCATGGAAAAAATAGTTGCTTTTTCATATGATTTTATGACAAGAATATTGTGACATAATTTCATATATCAACGTAGATGGGAACAAATGTTTTGGCAAGGTACTTTTATTCCAAAGCACATGACCAAGATAGCATATATTTTGGAGCCTGAAAGTAGATAGCTTGGCTACCATACTTTTGCATATTTCAGGGTTCTATTTTTTCTCAATAGGAGACATTATCTTCTTTTTTTTTACAAATACTTGTTAAATTAAAAAAGTTTTTTATACAAGATAAACCTGTAGATAATGAAGACTGTATATCCTACTAGACACACTTTTTTCTATATTGCATTATTTTATATACTTGCTATACTTAGTAAACTTGTATTACATTTTGGGTCTTTAACTAGGCATGCAGGTTACATTTTCATTACAGCTCATCTTTGCAGTATATAACTTCATGAGTTTTGACAACTGCATCTGTCTGCCATAACACTACAGTAGTGGGTAGTTCCATCTCCCTAAAAATTTCCTTGAGTGCTTCACCTTTTAATCCTCCTTTATTAAAAAAAGAATTCAGTGTCCTAATTAGTTGGGTTTCCATTAAAGTTGTAATGTAAACTATTTCATTTGGTATAGCCATTCTACCACAGAGTACAGGGTAAATAACTTCAACTGTAGTTGCATAATTGTCCTGTTTCGTTTTCTAAGTGCTTCCTAGGAGATGAGAATTCAGTTTCCATTACATAAACTAAAATATTTAACAATCAATTTTTGAGTGCAGAACTATTAAGGTTAGGTATTAGGGTTATGACAGTGGCTACAACACAATTATCTACAGGAAAGGAAGCCTAAAAAGAAAATTGGGAGCAATATTTAGAATTAATCACAGTGGAAGCAAAATCAACAATTTTTCTGTCTCACCATTATGATCATATAGACATATGACACCCTATCATCTGTCCACACATTCCTTAATTGTTCAATTTCAAAATAGATATGTCATAATAGGTGTAATTGTGACATGAGTGTTTTCATTTGGAAATTAAGCATGATATAAGGAGATATAATCATGTGCCAAGTTGATAAAGGGTGGACTTGGGATGGTTTTTCTTGGTTGTCAACTTGACTACATCTGGAATTAACTAAAGACCAATTGGCTGGATACACCTCTGAGGGATTTCTCTTGATTAAATCATTTTAAGTTTGAAGATATAACCTAAATCCTCAATTTTTTTGAGGTGGAAAGATCCACCTGAAATCTGGGCCATACCTTCTGGTGGCAGCCTAAATAAACTAAAGAAAGAATATGCTCTTTACCAGCTTTCCCTCACTCTGACTGCTAAGTCCATTCCTTCACCATATTAGAGTCTATGTCTTTGGGATTCTGGCATATACAGAAGACCAGCTGAGACATCCAGACTCATGGACTGAACAACTACCTTCCATTCATAGGCAGCCATTGCTGGAATAGTCAGAACATAACCAATTCTAATAAATACTGTGTGTGTATGTATGTGTGTGTGTGTGTGTGTGTGTGTGTGAGAGAGAGAGAGAGAGAGAGAGAGAGAGAGAGAGAGAGAGAGAGACTCATTCTATCAGATATTTTTCTCTAGATAATAGAGTGGTGCTGCCCATGTTTAGGGTGGGTCATCCCACCTCAACTAATGTAACACAGACTTGCCTAGGGATCTGTTTCCATGTTGATTCTAAATTCCTTCAAGTTGACAATCAAGATTAACCATTATACCACGGTTTTATAATTGTTCCTCTTAATGTCCCTTTTCTAAAGTCATGATCTATTGTGTGTGTGTGTGTGTATATATATATATATATATATATATATATATATATATCATATACACATGTATATCATATATACCTGTGTGTGTGTGTATGTGTGTGTGTGTAACAGGTCCCAGATCTTAGTAGGCCCTGAGACCTCAGTACAACTGACTCCATTAAGGAAATGCCATTGAGACTTAAAACTCAGCACATAGATTGCATCACCTGCCAAAAACTAAAGTCAGCAAAGTTCATATATTTCTGGGAAAGCCTCCAAATAGACAAATCTTGCACCCAGTGTAGTCACTGGCTGGCTAGTAAAGACTTTCTATTGGCTTAAACCCATGTGTGAGCAGTCTTTTCTGGTGACTATCTCACAGACTATGTATATGTATACATATATCTCTTCAAGAAGTAGTATAATATATTTTAATACATTTATGTAATTTTGTTGTACTCTTCACACTATCTTTAGTTTCTCTGACTCTAAATAATTTTTAAAATTTGTGTACATTAAAGCTGATTCTGTAGAAATTTTATGGATTTTAATTAACACACACTGCCATATAGTCACTGATAAATAGAAATAATAATTCTATTGCCCTGAAATTTTTTCCATGCTTCCCCCATTCAAAGCCCATTTTGAACCAATGACAACCATTAATCTGTTTACTATCTCTCAGTTTTTGTTTATTTTACAATACTACAAAAATAGTCATATAGTATGTATTATTTTTCAGTTGGCTTCTTTCACCTATCAATATTCATTTTAGATATATCTATGTCTCCTCATCACTTGACAGCTAATTCCTATGGACTACTGTGTAATATCACATCACTTAGCTATAGCACCATTCATTTATCCAGCTGGCTACTGGAGAACATCTTAGTTGCTTTCAGCATTTCACATTTATTAATGAAGCTGCTACACAAGTTCATGTGCAAGTTTTGCATAGCCCTAAGGTATCAAAATGATTAAGTAAATACCTAGGAGTATGACTGCAAGATCATATGGGAAGACTATGTTTAGGATAACAAGAAATTTACAAACTGTTTTTCAAGATGTGCTCAACTAAGTTACTAAGATTTTAAGTATACTATTAGATGTGTACTAGAATTGTGTTATTTACATTTATTTTTTTAGTGATATATTATGTTGGCTTTCTTTCCACATGCTCATTTGCTGTCAGTAGATATTCTTTGATAAGATCTCTGCTCAGGTCATTTATAATTTAAACTGTTTTTCTCTTATGAACTTTACATTTTTTCACAGAGGTAGGATCCAAGTCTTCTACTAGTTATGAGTTCCACAAATATCTTCTCCCAGTTTGTGTCTTGTCTTTTCATCTTTTTAATAGCATCTTTGCAGACCAGACAATTCTAATTTTATTAATGTTGAACCCAAAATTTTCCCTTCATAGATGTACTGATTAAAATCCCATTATCTGAGTCATGCAATTTTATCTTTTCTTATCTTCTAAGAGGTTTATAGTTTGAGATATTATGGAACATATGAATTTTGTGTTTCATTTTATTTTTTATATTAATGAACAACTGCTCTAGCACAATTTTTCAGAGTTTTCTCTTTCTTCATTATATTATCTTTGTGTTTATGTTGACTGCATTTGTTTGAGTCTATTCCGTAACTTTCTCTTTTTGTCAATTCACATGTGCCTATTCTTGCATCATGTCACACCTTGTTCATTACTTTAAAATATTTTTTAAACTTAATCTGCTAGGCTTTGTGCTAATTTGTGAAATAATGCCACAACTGTTATAGGGCTAGCCAACTGTAATCTTATTGGATTTGAGAGCCAATTTACAAAAAGTAATTCATGCCTAATATTGCACACATTGTCAAAAACCACATGGTAGGTAAAACTATAGGTCCTGGGGGGAACTGAAATTATTTTTCAGATAAATTGACACAGGACCAAGCTGACATCTAAATATTTACATTTATGTCAATAGATGAATGCTATCCTCAGTCTTAATCAGAGAATCTTCGCTTTCCAGTCACCAGTAGAGAATTCAGAGACTTGAGGTTGATCAAGGTCCAGATAATGATTGATGAATGTTCAGCCCTAAATATGTCATTTATACCATCCCCTGTAAGACTTGGAGAACACTGGACAAGAGGGGGTTAGAAAGAATACCAGAAAACAGAAAAAAAGCCTGTGAAATATCATCTTCTGGGCAAGGTGCAGTCATTCCATCCATAAACTCACAGCAGCTTCAGAGGCCTGCCTTGAGACTGCACAAGAATAGACCTATTTGGAGGAATAACTAAGACTAAAACACCTTTTTTTGAAAAGTCATATGGAAATCCACTACTGTAGAAGTGTCCTAAAATATATACATACATAAAAGGAATTAAATGGCATAAGCACTTAATGGAAGATGCCATGCCATAACTAGACATGATACACTACCAAATATAATCTCCAGTACTAGAAATAGTTTGGCTCTTCTTGAGTCATTGGCCCAAGGGTTCCCATAGACAAACTCCAAAACACTGAAGCCTATTTTCAATGCTATTAGTTACCCTCCAACAACCTGATGGACTCTATGCCTGAAGGCACCACATACTTCCATCATCAAACATGGAAAAGTTGAGCTGGTGTAACTAGTATTCAGAAACTTCACTCCTAAGAACTAACATTCATAGTTCTGGAAGGTACTGTACACACTATAGGAGGAGAAATGAACCATCCATCTTACCCAGGTACAAGCCCTGTGAGCTATAACAGCAATCTGCCTAAAAGATATATCAACTGAGGCAATAGTGGCACAAATGTTATGGATGTAACTAATCACCTTGTGATTTGACTTAAGGCCTGCTCCAAGAGATGGAACTCACACTTGGCACTGTTATTGAGGTCAAGAACCTGAAACTACATAGACCATGGGTCTTAGGGGGAAGCCTACTATATTTTGTTAAATGACCACAACAGTGAAGCAACTCAGAGCATCACCCAACCTTTTATAGAAGCTTCTTTTTGCAGCAGATATTTATTAGCAGAAACTCACAACTGGACAATATGCAGAAAGTGAGAAACTTTGGAGTATTTAACCTTAAATGGGATATCTGTATCATATTCCTCTCCTCAAGGCTTAGGAAGGAAGAAAAGATTTCTGTAGGAGGCAGGAAGATTCTAAGAGCCAGAGGCAGTGGACAATTCAAAGGAAACAATGTTTGCAAGAAACAATTGAGCACATGAGAACTTACATAGACTATGACAGCATAAACAAGATCTGTATAAATTCAAACCACAGAAAATCCCAGCATGGAAAAAGGTGGGTGGGTACAAAGTCTCGCCCCTAACCAATAAGCTATTTGTATTGATAACTGCTGGGAGAGAAAAAAGTCACTCTTATTCAATGGAGTGACCACTGGGTATATTATCTACACTCTAAGACAGGCTGCATACTTAGGAATATTTAGTCAACACAAAATGGCCTCCTTGTTTTGATTTGTTTGTTTTTATGTGTATAGAGTTGGTCTTTATTTTCATATTTTTAAGAGAGGGAAAGAATATTAAGTTTGATAAGTGAGTGGAGGAGCGGTAGAAGGTTAGGGGAATGAATATGACCAAAGTATGTTGTAAGAAAATTTTCTTAAAAGCAAGAATGGGCCGTCAACAGTCAGACACAGGTGGAAGAGGGATTCAGGAGGCCCAGACATTCACTGCCGAACTATTTTCTAATAATACATTTAGGGAAAATGGGGAGCATTGCCTTCAGTTTTGCACCCACCAGTAACCTCCCAGATACTCCAATGTATAGCTCCAACCCAGTGGTCACACAGATGACCTTAGTTAAACTAATGTGTCAAAAACAAAGTCAAAATTCATGAACCTGAGAAAAGGGACTGGCAAGAAGGATGGGATAGAGATAAGAGAGATTTTGTGAGTGTAAGTGGAATCAGAATACATCATATACATGTATGAAATTGTCAATTACCAAAATTACTCAATAAATGTTATATAAAATCAAGTACTTTTATTCCTTTAAACTTCATTTACCCTTGTACTGGTGCTTCCAAGTCTTTAGTCTTTCTTTATAAATTGTAATATCAGTTTTCAATATATGTAAAGTTGCTTGCAGGGATTTTCTTTAAGACTGCACTGAATGTATGAAGTTGGGGAGAACTGACATCATAATCCTGATTTTTCCAATTTGTAAACACTGATTTACTTAGGGTTTCTATTCTTTTCATCTGCATTTAATGGTTTTCTGCATATTGATTCTATATTTTTGTGAAATTTATACTCTAAAATTTGTTTAGCTGCCATTGGAACTGTTATTCATTGTACAATCCATAAATTCATCACTCAGATATATAGAAACACATGAAAATTTATATTTGTTATCCTATAAACTTTTCTATATTTGCTATGACTTCCAGAAGAGGTGTTTTTTAACTAAAAATTTTAAATGTTGTAGCATTCTACATTAGACATTAATGACATATGCAAATAAATTTCATTTTATTTGTTCCAATATACACATATTGTCTACAAATAATTTTATTTTTTTATTTTTTCCTTAAAAAATTTTATTCATTTTACATACCAACCACAGATCCCCCTCTCATTCTTCCTTCCATTTCCCACCAAGCTCCCACTCTCCCATCTCCCATCCCCTCCTCCAAAAGTGTAAGGCCTCCCATGGGGAGTCAAAGCCTGGTACATTCAGTTGAGGAAAGACAAAGCCCTTCCCCGCTGCATCAAGACTGAGCAAGGCATCCCACCATAGGTAATGGGATCCAAAATGTCAGCGCATGCAACAGGGATAGATCCTGATCCCACTGCCAGGAGTCCCTCAAAAAGACCAAGCTACACAACTATCTCCCATATGCAGAAAGCCTAGTCTGGTCCCATGCAGGTTCCACAGTTGTCAGTGTACATCTGACAGAGGGTTGATCTCCAAAATATATAAAGAATTCAAGAAACTAGACATCAAAATGCCAAACAATCCAATTTAAAAATGGTCTACAGATCTAAACAGAGAATTCTCAACAGAAGAAATCTCAAATGGCCAAAAGACATTTAAGGAATTGCTCAACATCTTTAGTCATCAGAGAAATGCAAATCAAAGGGACTCTGAGATACCATCTTACACTTGTCAGAATGGCTAAGATCAAAAACACTGATGACAGCTTATGTTGGAGAGGATGTGGAGCAAGGGGAACACTCCTCCACTATTGGTGGTAATGCAAACTTGTACAGCCACTTTGGAAATCAGTATGGCAGTTTCTCAGAACATTGGGAGCCAATCTACCTCAAGACCCAATGATACCACTCTTGGGCATATATCAAAGGAATGCTCAGTCATACCACAGGGACACTTGCTCAACTATGTTCACAACAGCATTATTCATAATAGCCAGAGCCTGGAAACAACCCAGATGCCCCTCAATGGAAGAATGGATAAAGAAAATGTGTTACATATACTCAGCTGTAAAAAACAATATCATGAAATTTGCAAGCAAATGGATGAAACTAGAAAATATCATCCTGAGTGAGGTAACCGAGACTCAGAAAGACAAACTCATAAGTGGATACTAGATGTAAAGCAAAGGATAATCAGACTACAACCCACAGCTCCAGAGAAGCTAGGAAACAGGGATGACCCTATGAGGGACTCATGGATAACTTTGGGAAGGGGAAACAGATGAGATCTCCATGAGTAAATGGGGGATGGGGAGGCAACATAGGGGAGGGGATGGGGGATGAGAAAAGGAGGGAAGGGGATGGTTGAGTTGGGGAAAGGAAGGAGTGGGAGAGCAATGAAAGAGATATCTTGATAAAGGGAGACATTCTGGGGTAAGGAGTGCTAAGGAAATTCCCAGGAATCCGCAAGGATGACCCCAAATTAGACTACTAGCAATAATGGAGAAGGTGCCTGAACTGGCCTACCTCAGTAATTAGATCAGTGAATATCCTAACTGTCATCATAGAACCTTCATCCAGTAACTGATGGAAGCAGATGCAGAGATCCAAAACCAAGTACTGCTTCATTTTTTTGAGACTGTCTCATTGTATAGCCTGATCCCTACTTTTGAATAGTAAATTCACTGAATGTATTTTCTACATATTTTATTTCAGAACCTTTAATATGTCTTCTTGCATACAGTTTATGATGAGAAGAATGTGATCCAGTTATGGGATCTCACTCCAGTAATCCCACCACTCAGGTGGACTATGGTAAACTCAATGACAACTGAGGCTATGTAATAAGTCTTATGAGACAGCCTGGAAAGTGGCTTGAGATTATGTCTCAGACAAATACTATATTTTTAAATAAAATTTTATTCTTTGGAAACTTCATACAATGTATATTGGTCATATCAATCCTTTACCACCTCTTTCCAACTCCCCCTAGTGCTCCCTACCCTATATCTCCTCCAATTTCATGTCTTCTTTTTATTATTATTAATAATTCCTGGAATTGAATTTGGGTTGTTCACATCTGCATGGGTGTGTAGCCATCCACTAGGCATGAGCAACATCCCAGCTGCCACATCCCCAGAGGCGACTAAATTTTTCTCTCACTCAGCAGCCATCGCCTGCTAATACCTCCTCTGATAGAGTCATGCCTGAGGGGACCCTCCTCTACTCATGCTGGAATTTTCACTGGCTTGATGTTGTGCAGGTAGGTACAGCTGTTGTGAGCTGATGTGTGGAACAATCATGTCAGGTCAGGAAGTCTCCTTCCTTCCCTCTGGCCCTTATGTTATTTGCTTCTCCTCTTCATTGAAGCTACTTGAGCCTTGAATCATGAAATGTTGGGAAAGTTAACATATCCACAAATGAGTACTTAGTGTTATTTACACTTACCATTCTGACCATTTATTAGTTTCTATACTCACCGCTACCCATTGCAAAGTGAAGCATCTCTGGCCAATGTTGAGGGCACACAAATATATGAGTATAAGCATAAACATTTACAAAACAGATTGACAGCATGACCACTTAGTAAAATAACAAGAGGTTCCTTCTAGGACCTATTATCTCCCCAGACATGAGCTCTTGGCCATAGTTTATAACATCGGACATTAAATCTCTCTTGTGGAACTGGTCTCATATCTAATAAAAAAGAATGCACCTTTAAAAATGTTCATTCTTCTAAAGGTAAGATGTCACTGTGTGTCTTCTTTAAAGGTATAATCTTTGTCTTTGGGTTATTTTGTAGTTTGAGTATATGACTAGATGTAGGTAGACCCAGTGTGTGTATGTTTGTGTGTGTGTGTGTGCCTGAGTTTCAAATCTTGCTTTTTTTATTTGAGTTTCTTTAATTCTGTACTTTTGGTTCTATCCTTAAATATGGAAGCTCTTAGAGATTATTACTTCAAATATTTCCTCTGTTTTATTTTTTCATCTTATGGTATTCTAATTATGTATGTTATATTATTTTATAATTTCTCATATTCATTCAGTTTTCTATTTTTTAATTTTATTCTCTGCATTTTTGGTAAGCTTATATTAATCTTTCTTTACAGTCATCGATTTTTTTCTTGGCCGTGAGTAAGTTACTGACCAACCTATCAGTGATGTAATGTATTTCCATGCTGATTCTCTCCGTGAGTTTCCATCTCTCAGCTTGCATCCCATATCTAGTATATTAGGTGGGTTATAGTATAATTCCAGTCTTCTTTTCCCTTTCCTCTTCCAAAACCCTCCCATATATTCCTTTACACTCTCCTCCAATTCCTGGCCTCTTTTCTCGTGAATTGTTATTGAATGCATATACACATATATATTCCTAAATGTAACCTGCTCAGCCTGTAAAATGTTACTTGTATGTCAGTGTTCACTTCTGACCAGTCAATCAGTTCATATGTTCTTCCTTAGGGAAGACCACTTCTGCCTATCCAAGCTTTCCTCAGTTGTCTATAGCTCTTTGTGTAGAGTTGAGGCCTTGTAGGCTTTCCCACATCCATTTTGAATCTTTTTTTCGTTTTTCAAGACAGAGATTCTCTGTGTATCTTTGCACCTTTCCTGGAACTCACTCTGTAGACCATGCTGGCCTCGAACTCACAGAGATCTGCCTGCATCTGCCTTCTGAGTGCTGAGATTAAAGGTATGCTCCATGGCTACCTGGCTCCACATCCATTTTGGCATGTTCTTTGATGTTCAGCTCATGTTTGGACAGTACATCCTTGTTGTTATTTTATCCATCTCACTCCTTCTGTATTTTCTACCCTTTCCCTAAACACAACCCCCTTTTTCATTTCCTCTATCAGGCCGCTTGTATCCTACTATTGACCTGCACTCTCCTGCCACACTTTTCTGCATTTATCTCCCTCTCCTTCCTAAAGACTGCTCCCCTTTTCCATTTCCCCTATCAGGTCACTTATACCCTTATATTCTCCTTTACTCTCCTTCCATCTTTTTCTGCATTTACATCCCTTCCCTGATTTCCCATTTCCATGATCAGGTCACATCTACTTCACTATTTCCCCCTCTATTGCTCCCAATTCTCCTGTCCAGTAGTCCCATTTTACTTTCTTGGTTTTTGTAGTTACTACATCCTCAATACATCGGAAGATTTGTAGATAAGGGACTCCAACTCCCAAAACATACAGTTTATTGTTGTTACCCTTGGTTACCCACAAGAGGTGGAAGGTAAGTCCCTATTTTTGAAGATACCATGAACTTCAAGAATAGAATCTAGCCAGAGACCCTGAGCTATAACTAACCTGAATGCCTCCTCTCTGAAGACTAGCTTTCATGGCACCAGAAGGTGTCATGCAAGCTTTGAAGGAGGGAAGCAACCAAAAGTCCTACCCAGTTGTGACTCTTATGAGCCACAACAAAGACCAAAATGCCACAATAATGTTAAGGGTGTAGCAGTTGTACAAATACCATGGCAGTAACAATAGCTCTATAATTGGACTTAAGATACTCAACAAGGCAAACCATGCCTAGTCCTGGAAACCTAGCCAAGTACTCAATACTAATGAAGTCATGGCTATTGGAGAAGAATCTACAATTTATAATTTACTAGAATAGCATAATCCCAAACAACAATCTATAAACATTTGTGCTGGGGATGTCTTTCTGTATGCTGTGAATGTGTTGCTCTGAGTGATTGATTGATAAATAAAATGTTGATTGGCCAGTAGCCAGGCAATTTCCTTAGTTATGATAAAAGATAAATTAGATATGAAACCTTGGACTCACAAATATAGGATAGATAGGATATCTTCTTTAATTGTGCCAAATACAAATAGACTAGATGTTATAAATAGACTAGATATTGTAACTCTAATTCTTGCTTGATAATTGTTTTGTTATATGTAATTTTACTATGTTAAAGTTAAAACCTTCCTTTTTGGAAAAAAGGGGAAGTGCTGGGGATGTCTTTCTGTATGCTGTGAATGTATTGCTTTGATTGATTGATAAATAAAACACTTATTGGCCAATAGCCAGGCAGGAAGTATAGTATAGGCAGAATAAGCAGAAAGGAGAATGCTGGGAAGTGGAAGGCTGAGTCAGGAGATGCTGCCAGTCGCCACCTCCAGGAGTAGTAAGATGTAAAGTACTGGTAAGCCACAAGCCATGTGGCAACTTATAGATTAATAGAAAAGTGTTATTTTAAGATATAAGAACTAGATAGCAAGAAGCCTACCAAGGCCATACAGTTTATAAGTAATATAAGTCTCTGTGTATTTACTTGGGTCTGAGCGGCTACGGGCCCCAGAGGGACTGGAGAAATCACCAGCTACACATTTGTGCTTATAACCACAGATAAATGTAGACTTTACCCTTCATCAAGGAAAGTTCTCTTTTACTTTTTTGTCTTAAATGCATATAGCTTATTTTTATCTTAAAACTGAAAGTATTTATATTCACTTTAAATTTGATGTCTGATAACTGCAAAATTTGTGTCAGATTTGAATCACCTGACACTTTTTAGTAACCTTGCTCTGTTTTTTCATGTTACTAACATTCCTTATAAACTTTTATTGAAATCTAGAAATATATTAGCAGAAATAATTGTGACAATTGGGGCTTAATTTTAGCTGTTTAGGAAATGTATTGTGTCTTATGTTCATACTTTTTGTAGTTCTCACAAATTAGTATAGTATCATTTTATATTTTCCCTGTAATTTTGGTCTTCCCTAGAAGTGTAACCAGAAATGTCTGTTTTTATAGCTTTTTCAACTGGAATATACTTTAACTACTTTAGTGCTTTGTTGATATGGCTGTAAAGTATGGGCTAGAAAAGAGTTCTGCAATTTTATGATTCCATCTCCATATTTACATGAGCCTGTAACTTGGCCTGTACCATTGATGTGTTTCTAATTTGTAAGGATTTTTCCCTAGCTGCATTGTTCATCTACCAAAATTTAAATGTGCTTTCGTAAATCCTTCACCATTCTTTACTCTTTGTTTTCCATTTTTGTGACACAGAAAGGCTACAGGGAGTTTGGAATCCAGAGAGCTCCTTTCCTCCCATGGGAATGTGAAACCATCATAAAAGAAACGTCATTCTACAGTAGAAATGAAAATGAAAGATATCTTCACAGAAACAGGCAATAACATAAAATGGACGTTGCATAAGGAAAATGCAATGGAAATGAGAAGGACATGATAGGAGTCATCATTAAAAAATGTTTCTGAAAAAGGGAAACAAAGAGTTGGATAAAAAAAACTTGTAGAGGTTTTCTTTGTGAAATCATTAAGAATAAAAATAAAAGATTTAGGCTTCAAATTTAGGCTTCCTTTCATTCTATCACAGTGTTAATTAGCACAATAAAGCAAAACTGAAAGACAATTCACTTACAGATAAAGAGTTCCTAGATAGTGTTCCTGTCCTTCGAGAAAACACAGCAGTTCATCACTATGTTTGGCTCTTAGAATCTTTCTTCCTTTTTTTTGTGATGGTCTCTGAGACTTAAGGGCAGGAGATATGACATTAATGCCCAGTTTATGGTTGAGCATTCTACAATTTCTAATTGTCTTTACTTTGACCAGGGCCATTGTGCATATGACTCTGTGTTGTAACAGCATGCACAGGTAATGAAAAGATTAATCAAGCCAAAATTAATACATGAATGGGGGACTCACTAATCCTACCCCTAGCTGAGAAGTTATTGATAATTAACAGCTGCTAGGGGAATGAGAGTCCGTTTGACTGAGATTCTTGATAGGTTGCCCACATTTCAGTAAATGGTCCTATAACCATGTGCATAGGGGAAGCACTTAGTGATTTCTAGAGAAAATAATAAGGGTGTGTTGTAGAGCAGTTTCTTCTAAATGGAAACATTCCCTCCCTGGACGGGGGGGGGGGGGCACATAAGACTCTGGAGGTAAACAAAATGTCATGTGTATAGGAAAGTGGAAACTTGCAAGATTCTCCAAGTCTGCTCCAGTCTTATAGAAGGAGTAAACAACTGCAAAAAGAGGTGACTCTGAATAGCCCAACTGCAGAGAAGAGATTGTTGGACTGTCAAACTGCTCCTGAGCTGCCTGGAGTTTGCATAGAGGTCTTGAGGGTTATAGCTTCCAAGTGTAGGTGAAATTTTTGGTGCTTTAGCTGCTCTCTGGTGTCCTCCTTGCTCCTGTAAGTTTCCCCTCATCCATACTCCCGTTAGTAAACCCAATAGAAGCTCATTTGTTCACCAAGTTGGAATTTGTTGCAATAATTGCACTGGTCTGTTATGGGTTCTCTTTCTGAAGTGAATAGATATGTGTGTTCTGTCTCCTCGGGAAAATTTTCTCAGACAAAAAGAGTTTAGTCACAGGTCTTGTGATCTTAAGTTGCCTTTTAAGGTGTTCATTAACCTATGGCCACCTCCTAGGCATATTTTCTTTCTTTTGTGCTGCCTTCCCACCCCACTTCCCTTATGTTTAAATGACTTATGAGTCCCTTTTTCTCTCTACTATACTTTAAAGACCATTTTGATTTTATATCATTGTATTTTTCATGTTTTTAGGTTTTTTTGTTCTTTTTGGTTTTTTTTTAATTTTACATCCCAACCAAAGTTTCCCCTCCCTCCTTTCCTCCTAGTTCCTTCCCCAACCTCCCCTAACACCCCTCATCCACTTCTCTGTTTCTCTTCAAAAACAGAAGGGTCTCCCGTGGTTATCAGCCAGCCATGGTATATCAAGTTGAGGTGAGACTAGGCACCTCCTCTTCTATGAAGGCTGGACTAGGCAATCTGTACAGAGCAAAGGGTCCCAAAAGCATATAACACAGTCAGAGACAGCCCCTTCTCCCACTGTTAGGAGTCCCACATGAAGACAAGTTTCACAACTGTAACATATGCAGAGGGCCTAGGTCAGTCCCATGCAGACTCCCTGATTGTCAGTTAAGTCTCTGTGAGCCCCTATGAGCCTAGGTTAGTTGATTCTGTGAGTTTTTTGTGGTGTCCTTGACTCCTCTGGTTCCTATAATCCTTCCTCCCCTTCTTTCGCAGGATTCACCAAGCTCCAGTGTGGGATAGTCTTTCTGTACACTGAATTGCTACCATTGGTTAATAAAGGAGCTGTTATGGCCTGTGGCAAGGCAGAATAGAGCCAGGTGGGAAACCCAAGCAAAGAAGCAGGGAGAAGGAAGGCAGAGTCAGAGGAGATGCTTCGAGCCACCATTTGAGAAGCAAGATGTAATGGGATACTGGTAAAGCCATAGAACACGTGGCAAAACATAGACTAATAGAAATGAGTTGTGTTACGTTGTAAGAGCTAGTTAATGATATGCCTGAGCCATAGGCCAAACAGTTTGTAATTAATATTAAGCCTCTGAGTAATTATTTTATAAGCTGCTGAGGGCCAGGCAGAGCACAGGAAAACTTCTGCCTATACTCCACCTAAAGTTTGACTGTGAGTCTCTGCATCTGTTTCCACCAGTTGCCGGGTGAAGCCTCTCTGATGAAAGTTGGGCTAGGCACCAATCTATGAGTATGGCAGAAAATCAATAGGTATCATTTTATTGTCTTTTTTGCCCATTTTGTTTGGTTCTATATTAGGTCTCTTGAGTACCCAGCCTCTGATTCTTGGCTTTCAGGGGTGAGCTCCCTCTCAGGGTATTATTCTCAACCTGGGCCAGTCATTAGTTGGTCACTCCCACATAGACTCCTGGGAGTTTTCATTGCTCTGGGTTTCTAGCTCATCCCAGAAATACCCCCAGATTCCAGTTGTCTCTCACAGTACCCTCTCCCTCTGTCCTCCCTGCACCTGATACTTCCTCCTCCCACTTGATCCTACCTTCCATTACAGCCCCTCCCCCCACTACAATGCCCATTCTACTTCCCTTTCACAGTGAGATACATGCATCCCCTCCTTGAGCCCTCCTTGTTACTTAGCTTCTCTGGGTCTGTGGATTATAGCACAGTTATTATTTACCTCAAGGATATTATCCATTTATGAGTAAGTACATATGATATTTGTCTTTCTGAGTCTGGGTTACCTCACACAAGGTTTTTTTTTTTTTTATAGTTCCCATCTATTTGCCAGCAAAGTACCAGATATCATTGTTTTTAACAGCTGAGTAATACTCCATTGCATAAATGTACCACGTTTTCTTTATCCATTCTTCAATTGAGGAATATGTAGATTGTTTCTATGTTCTGGCTATTACAAATAAAGCTGCTATAAACATAGTTGAGCAAGTGTCCTTGTGGTATGGTGGAGTGTCATTTGGGTATATGCCCAGGAGTGGTATAGCAGGGTCTTGAGGTAGATTGTTGTAGAATATTATTTTAGGTTTGTTACTTTTGTTTATGTTGCATTTATTTAACTGTGAAGCTGTGTTACTTTGCCTGTCTAAAACACCTGATGGTTAAATAAAGAACTGAATGGCCAATGGCAAGGCAGGAGAAAGGATAGGCTGGGATGGCAGGCAGAGAGAAGATATAGAAGGAGAAATTTGGGAGGAAGGAAGAAGTAGCTAGAGAAAGAAGAGGACTTCAGGAGCCAGCTACCCAGCCACCCAGCCACCCAGCTACATGGCAAGCCATGGAGTAAGAGTAAGATTTACAGAGGTAAGAGAATGGAAAGAGCCCAGAGGCAAAAGACAGATGGGTTCATTTAAGGAAACATGGCTAGAAACAAGCCAAACTAAGGCCAGGTATGCATAATTAAGAATAAGCACCTCAGTGTGTGTGATTTATTTAGGAGTTGGGTAGCAGCCCCCACCAAAAAAGAACAAAAATAAACAACAGTAGATTGATTCTCAATTTTCCAAGAACCCACTGTATTGATTTCCAATGTGGCTGCACAAGTTTGCACTCCTACCAGCAGTGGAGGAGTGTTCCCCTTGCTCCACATCCTCTCCAGCATGAGCTGTCACTTGTGTTTTTTATCTTAGCTATTCTGACAGTATAAGATGGAATCTCAGTTTTCTTCTACATCTCTTTTGGTTAATTTTAGTTTGAAATCTATTTTTTAGATATTAGGATAGCTACAACAACCTGCCTAATTATGTCCATTTGATTAGAAATTATTTTTCCAACTCTTTATTCTGAGGTAGTGTCTATCATTGGTATTGAGATGTGTTTTTTAAATGGAGCAGAAGGATGAATCCTGTTTTTATATCGTTTCCTGTTACCATGTGTCTTTTTATTTGTGAATTGAGTCCATTGATATTGAGAGATATTAATTTTCCCCAGAAACCAAGGAACAAAACATCCATCCAACAAAGACAAACTCAGAAATCAGGGACTAGAACTAATCATCCCAAACCCTGATCCCAGACAAAATCAACAACAGCCAGGGCAATATGGAACCACCAGAGTCCAGTTATCCTATGACAGCAAGTCCTGACTATCCCAAGGCAGCTGAAGCACAAGGAAACGACCTTAAAACCAACTTTATGGAGATTATAGAGGTCCTTAAAGAGGAAATGAAAAACCCCCTTAAAGAAACGGAAGAAAGGACAACCAAAAAATTAGGGAAAATCAACAAATTTCTTAAAGAAAGGCAAGAAAACAACCAACAGGTGAAGGAAATTATTCATGGTTTTAGTTTTATAACCCCTTCTTACCTTTATTTAATATTTTTTCAGACTTTCTCATTATTGAGCAATCTTCTTTGTTTTTTAGTGTTTATGGATTTTTTTTCTAATCTCCAACTCTTTTTCATTCCATAACAATTATTTCTATTCTTTCTTCTTTTCATTTATTTGGCCTTGCTCAATTTTCCCTTCCCCACATCCTTCCATATTGATAATCTACTAATTCCCCATTTAGATACAATAATGTCTAGCTTTATACCTATTCTGCATCTGCTTTACCGTTTTCTATATTATCATCAGCAGGGATTCATTAGTGGATTTAAAGAATTTTAGGTGTGAGAGCAAGTCAAAGGCAGCAAGATGGTGGTTGCTGTGTAAGGTTGGGATCAAAGCAGACCAGGAGTTGGAGGAGCTTCTGGCAGTTGCCCTTGATGATTTTGATAGTCAACCTCTCTACTGTTCCCGGCTCCCAATCCCAGCTCCCAATGCTTCAGGGCCCCAGAAGAAACACTGCCAAGATGCCTTCTTTACCTTCCAAGAGAAACATTTCCATGAACAACTGTCTGACAGCTCGCTGACTTCTCTAGCAACTGAGGAGTTTAAATGAAAGGAGCTGGCTAAAGAAGAGCCCCGCCTGTTGGAACAGTACCAAAAGCTCTCAGAGGCAGCCAGGAGAGTGGGCAATGATGCAAATTCTCAACCAGATATTCTTCTTTCGCAAAAGAGACATTAAGTGGGCAAGTCAAAAATGCCACTGACCTTCCGAATTCAGGCATGTCAAAAGACAAACTGACCAAGCCTGCGTATGGATGAAAGGGATGATGATGGAAACTTCTCCGCATCATACAGAGTATCATGTAGTATCTACTTTCAAAGAAAGTGCTATACCCACCCCTGAAGAAAATCACAGAAAAGTATTCAGAATCATTGCAGAGTTACCAGGAATGTATTTCTACAGAGCAGTTTGAAAGTTAGCAGCAGCCGCACAGTGTCATGAGGAAATATGTAAGCAGTTTGAGGCACCGATGCTCACAGTGAGGCTACTCACAGGGCTCCTGTTAAGATGGTGCTAGATCTTATGCAGCAGATACTGGATTTGGGCCATCCTCTAAAAGAGCTAGCTGGGTAGATGGATCTTGGCCTCAACTTTGATCCAGATGCCTTCATCCTATAGGGCCCACCAGGTGCCAATGGCAAACAGTGTCTGATCATGTGAAACTAAACATGTTTTCTTCCCCCAGTCTCTGCCATGGGGAATATCTGGACTCAGCAGAACCACTGGGAACTTATGCAGAAATATCATCTCTGGGAGCTGTCTGCCCCAAACTCTCTCTACATCTCATTCAAGACTATACCATACCAGCTGAGGATTTGTTCTATAAGCACTACTCCATCATGGTGTCTGCTGTTAGAAACAGGCCAATTATTTGCCAGGTGAAGGAATGCATCCTTTTGGGGGAATTTAACTTCTTCCCACTCCCCAAAACAATGTTATATATGGCTGTACTGCTGTTTCTACTCTCTCTTTTGGGTCTGCAGAGCAGGCACTGAATCCTAGGACTCTGTACTTCTATTGGACAAGGCATCTAAGAATGAGAAGAAATGTAGTCTGGGCTGGGGCTATAGGTTTATTATCATGCTGTTCCTTGCTTTCAGAGAGACCATTTTGAAATCTCTGAAGGGGAAGAAAGTTTGCACCTGCCCTCCTCCATTTGGCCTGGAAGAGAAGCCTTGAGTTTTTCCCATCGATGGATGCTGTACCCTTATTCCCAATTTCCTCCTGAGGACTCAAGTTCTACCTTATTCTTTCTACAATTCTGTATGATTTGGTTGAATCTAGCCCTTGATCTTCCTTGCCCCCAGCGTCTCTTTTTTCTCCCCTTTTAAAATCATTTAGTTCAGTCATTATAAACCTATGCTGTGACAGATGAAGGACAATCTTGTTTCCTTTATCTAGTCCTGTACCATTCTCACCAGACCCATTCCTTCCTCCATGGCAAACACATAATTGTAATGTCAGATCTGGTAAATGATCGGCTATTCCACCATGATATAGTCTGACTTATTTGAGACATCTGATTCCCTAGAATTCTCTGTGCAGCCTGAGTCTTTTCCCTGCAAGCCCCATAAGGCAGTATCTAATAAATATTAAGAAACAAGGGGAAAAACAGAATTTTCGATGTATTTTTGAATCATACAGTTTGATGTTACTATATCACATGGTTTTTCTCTTCTTTCAGTGCTACTGCAAATTGAGTCTACAAGAGCAGGCTTATCAATAGAAGATGCCCAAATAAAACTGAAGACAGAGCCAAACAAACAGATGGAAAAATCACAACACAGAAATAGAAGAAATTGGAAAAAGTGAAGGAATATGATCAAAACATGTATTGACGCAGAGGAGCCTGAAACACCACCACAGCTGTAAATAGAGTCCGCCCAAAACTACACACATAAGTACCTCAGTCCTTTGTCTAATGAAGGAGATTGCTTACAACCTCCCAGAGCCCATGCCATTTGGTTCTGCATCTATTCACTCCCTGCCCCTGGGATCAGAGACAGTGGGATCCCAGCTGCAGAGCCAGCAACAATGTATGACATTCTCAAGGAATAAATAAAAACCATGGAATAAAGAAATACAGGAAATATAGAAAGAAAGGCAACCACCCCCCAATATAACTGAGCTAAAAAAATACCAAAATAGAGAAAATAACCAGTAAAGTTTTCAGAGGTTTACCAGTAAAAATGATCAAGATCTCAAAGAAGATATAAGCAAGTAGATGAATTCAAACTAGGATTCAGAGAGGATAGTCCACATCAGCAAACTGAGTATGGAAATTGGTGATATTAGTGAAAAAAGTCAGCAGTATTGAAAACAATTCAGCAAAGAAAAACTGAATAAATCAAATAAAACCCAGCTTGGAAAACAAGACAATAGACTTGACCAATCTGTACAAAGAATAATATAAACAAAGCAAGTGAAATATAATACCCATTTAATATCTCAAGCTGTTTAACTCTATTTGCTTGTCTGTGTTCTTTACTAGGGATCCTATAAGATGGACATTAATATGCCATAAGACAGACAAAAATATGTCAATTAGAATTATTATTAGAAATTTTTAGAAATATTTCCAATAGTAGGAAGCTGGAAACCAACCTTTTTATCACATGAGAATGAGGTTGACATTTCAAATATGGATTATAGCAAACCTGAAGACAAGAGTAAACCATCTACCTTAAGATTCTAGAGTACTGTTTATGTATTCTTTTCTGAATAATAATTAGTTGAAAGAGTTCAGTACAGACAAAATGATGATGATTTATATTCAGTACTGGGTACTTTTCTATATGCATATTACCTTGGAATAAGTATATTGCCAAAACCAAAATAAAGGATTAGCAACCTCTTTGTATAGTGAAAAGTGGTAAACACCCAAACTCACAAGTGGACAAAGTGTAGAGAACAAGTGTCTGTGGAGTGTTAATCTCATCTAGATCATGTATCTTCCACCACTACCTCCACCCCCACCAAGATTCGGGAGCTTTCATGGAAGATGGAGCAGAGATGAAGAGCTGGAAGATGGGTAGCAGTGTTATGACATGGGGTTACCAGCCCAAGACTTTCACAAGGTCATGACAGCCAATGTCCCTGCATGGTGTGGGAAGAGGCTACATGTACCCACCCCAAACTGAGGAGCTATTGTCAGTTGGTGTCTCCTGGAAAAGAGAAAGTCCATTTTTGTTAAGGGGATGACATTTGGCTAGTCACCAAGATCCAGTGTATGGCTCCACCCCCATGAGTATATTGGCAGCACAAATTGGACTCAGTAGGTTATTGAAAAAAATAAAGAGGACATAAGTTGGGTGGGGGTAGGGAGATGAGAATGGATATGGTAGGAGGTATGGGGAGGAGTGGGGTATGAATATGAACAAAATACATTATGTGTATGTATAAAATAATCAACAAATTAATAAATATATTTTCTAAATAAATTGAAGATTTATAGTGATATAAAATGACTTGAGATATGAGCAAAAAGTGACTATAACACCTGTCTTAATTTCTTGATAGCATTCACATGGCTAATCAGTCATAAAACTACTCAGTTTATTTTGTTCTGGAAAGTAGATATTATCACTGGTTTCAATACATAGTAACCCCACTTACTTATTGGCTAGGATTCCTGATCCATTTATATCCCCAATTCTAGTGAAGTATATGAAAAATAACTGGGAGAAAGTTTCTGCTGCTCCAGTTTCCTTCAGATCAAACTCATATTAAAATTCAATGACTTTCTTTCTATTTCTATTTTTTTCATTTTTCTTTATTAAGAAATTTTCTACTCACTTTACATACCACCCACAGATCCCACCTCCTCCCTCCTCCCATCCCCCAGCCCTCTCTCCCAAGCCACCCCACATCCCCACATCCCCCAAATCAAGGTCTCCCATGGGGAGTCAGCAGAGCCCGGACTAGGCCCTCTGGGTATGGAGGATGGCTGTTTGGCTCGAACTGTTTGGGGGGGGGTGGTATTGTGTTCCCCAAAACATTGTGCACCATAATAAACTTATCTGGGTTCAGAGACAGAACAGCCACAATATTAAACATAGAGGTTAGGCAGTGGTAGCACACGCCTTTAATCCTAGCATTCCAGAGACAGAAATCCATCTGTTCAAGGATACAGCCAAGCATGGTGACTCACGCCTTTAATCCCAGAAAGCGAGCCTTTAATCCCAGGGAGTGATGGCTGAAAGCAGAAAGGTATATAAGGTATGGGGGCCAGAAACTAGAAGCATATGACTGGTTAAGCATTCAGGCTTTGAACAACAGTTCAGCTGAGATGCATTTTGGATGAGGACACAGAAGCTTCCAGTCTGAGGAAACAGGATCAGCTGAGGAACTGGCAAGGTGAGGTAGCTGTGGCCTGTTCTGCTTCTCTGATCTTCCAGCATTCACCCCAATAACTGGCCTCAGGTTTGATTTTAGTAATAACAACTTTTAAGATTCCTGCTACAGGGGGCACCCAGGCAGGGGGATAGGGATCCATCCCTGGTACATGGGCAGGCTTTTGGGAATCCGGTCCTGTGGTGTCACGCCTTGCACAGCCCTGGTGCAGTGGGAAGCGGCTCAGACCTGCCTAGGCTCAATGACATTTTTTATTCATCTCTTTATTTTACATCCCAGCCACAGCCTCACCCCCATCCTCTCCTCCAGGTCTCTCTCCTCCATTTCTTCCCTCTCATCCTTCAATCCCCTCCTCTTCCATCTCCATCCAGGAAAGGGCAGGTCTCCTATGAGTAGCAATAAAACACAGCATATCAAGTTGCAGTAAGACAAAACACCTCCCATGTATTAAGGCTGGGCAAGGCAACCCAGTACGAGGAACAGGTTCCCAAAAGTCAGTAAAAGAGTCAAGACAGCTCCTGCTCCTGCTGTTAAGAGTCCCATAAGAGGACCAAGCTACACAACTGTAACATATATGCAGAGTGTCTAGGACAGGCTCCTTGCTTCTCAGTTCAGTCTTTGCAAGCCCTTATGAGCCCAAGTTAGTTGATTGTGTTTTCTATTTCTTCTTAAACTGTTTTTATTTCATTCATTATGCAGAGGGTGTGTATAACTTGAAACACTAACACAATGTGGAGCCAACCAAAGTTCTGAGCTTACTATACTTGATTGTTTCATTGTATCATGGAAGACAAACTCTTCTAAACATGGAAGGAATTGCATGTGAACCTTCTTCCATCAAACTCCTTTTGCTTTCTCTTCCCTCACTGACCAATCATTTCCACAAAGACTTGTCTTTCAATTTCTCATGTCCAGTTCCTTGGTGCTCTTCCCTAGAGAAATGCCACTCAGCTTCAATAGAGGAGAAATTTCTTCTTTAATTACTTCCTGGCTTTCATCAAACTAGAGTGTTTCCAATTTCAGCTAAGTGCTAAAAGAGACTAACATCTGCAGACATCACTAGAAGGGGCACATTAAGACCCTAATTCTCTCAGACAATGGAGGTGACTGTACTCCTTTAAGTTCAACCTCCCTACTAGAAAGCAAAAGAGCTGATTTTCTCAATAGCTTTCCTAACAGATATACAGAGAATTATTTTTATGGAACATAATGTAATCTCAAATGGGCAAAGAATGCTTCTTCTGCGTTTTTGACTTGGAGTTACTTTAAAACAAAGAAAATGTTTAAAACCTGTATATTATTTCATTTATAATTTCCTGAGAACATCTTACATTATAAAAAACATGACTGCAAACTCTTCATATTTGGATGACTTTATATCTCAATTTTATATTCTTTCCCCTTTCAATCCTTGTTCCTGTTGAGACACAAAGACAACGTGTTTGGTTCATTTCACCATGCTTTATTCTTCAATTTCAATGGGCACAGAGCATATAATCTATAATTTTTCCTATGGTTTATACAAGGAAATCTATTTCAATAGCCATAGGGGAAATTGCCAGCTAGACATAGTTGTGTCCTGACCATGACTTCAGGTATTTTTTGATTATTATTTGGATATTGTATGTGTTTTGCCTATATATATATATATATATATATATATATATATATATATATATATATTCTATGCACCATATGTGTGAGTCACAGACAGTTGTGCGCTGCAATGTGGATTCTGGGGATTGAACCAAGGTCCTCTGGAAGAGCTGTAGTGCTATTAACTTTTAAGTCATCTCTCTAGCCCCTGAATTCACAGCTATTTGCAGTTTAGATATATGAAACTTTTGATTTCTTAATTTTCTTAGGTACATTTTTATCTGGTGGTATAGCATACTGTTCATTTAAAATGAAAAATACATGTGTTGGGTAACTGGATTCACATTTCTATCCATGACTTCTTAAATTTTAAAGTACAGATGAGTACATATGGGAATGGGACATTCTGTTAAATGCATATTGTGACTCAGCAGGTATAGGGTAGGACAAAAATGGCATTTCCAACAAAAGTCAAATAATTCTGGCCCATGGGACACAAATTGAGAAAAAAAGTGTTTAAAATATATATCCTGAAGACAAACTATTCAAAATCCCAATAGCACCATATATTTTAGCTTTATCACTTGGTCAAGTAACTAAAACTCCTCTTCTTTGAGATAGGGATCATAATGACACATACTTCCAGGATGTAAAAGTTTAAAGGTGGGAAATATTTCCAAAACTCTCAGAGAAAGAAAAGAAGGAACAAAGTAAATCAATCTCTGGTGGAGCAATTTGACTTTAATATTAAAGTGAAAAATGGCCAGGTATAGTAGCCCATGCCTAGAATCCTAGGACTTAAGATACTGAGGCAGGAAGATTGCCATGAATTAAAGACCAGCTTGAACTACAGAATGAGTTCCAAGTGAGACTGGGATACATTAAGACCCTACTGTTAAGAAATGATAATTATAGAAAATATTGCAATACAATCACAAATACTTTTAACAGAAAATAGATTCAACTTATCATTTAGAAGAAATAATTTATTTTAACCATTTAAGGAAAAAAGGGAGATGTGCTTTATGGAGCTAGAAAAATGCCAATATAGTATAGATATAGCTGTATACTTTAAATCACGATTTTTCACAAAGCAAAAGATATTTAAATTACTCTTCTAATTTATTTTTCATTATCATCTAGGAAATGGTATCTGCTTTTCTGAAACAGGTTCCTAAGTTCCAAGTGGAAAGGGAATGTTCCATGTATAAATATCTATGAAATTCACAATAAATTTTTCAGCTTCAAATGCTTGCTTTACTGTCTCGTGAACTACAGCTGTGCCACACCTGCTAAACTAGCTGTCCTACAGACACACACAGTCAGCATTTCCATTTTGAATGCTGAAGGAGCACTTTGTAACTCAGTCATCATCAATCTATGTTGGGCTGAGGTTTATCAATAAAGGTTAGAACCCAATAACAACCTTAATAAATACCCCTTTTCAGTGAACTTAACTGGAATCTAGGAATGTGAATACAGGCTACTTTTTCACTTGGTTATAATTCAAAACCAGACATCCAACTTAAATATTTACTTTATGCTTTCCGGAAGATGGTTGTTGTACATTTGCAACTATTATAAAGTAAGCAAATAGCCAGCAGACAAATAATTACATATCCATTTAGTTCAGCTAAAACCCTTATGTATAAGAAGGGTCTGAACATTCTGAACATCAATTTATGTCTTGTCATGTTAAAATTTCATCACCAAAGATAATGAAAACAGGAAAATGAGATTGTTGGTCAAATGTTAGTCAAGCACGGATTCTGACCTTGAACTTGAATGTACAGATTACTTATGACTTGAAGAATTTAATAATTCCATACGTCTAACAACAAAGAAGTGTGAATATTTTTGACAAAACCACTTAAGAATTTGAAAATATAAATACAAGTGCAAAAATAAATACTCTCAAAGGAGATTAAACTTTGTGCCAACTAACAAAACTAGACTTATAATAAGGTAAATGCAAACAAGTCATCAATGATTGGCAGTGTAATTACAAAATAGTTGTAAAGAAAAAAGTCATTTGTAGACTTTGCTTACTTATGTCATATGAATACTCCAACTTAGACTCATTTCAAGTTAGGAACATTCACAACCTGATGCAGGGGTAAGAACAGAGGTGCTTAGTTGTCTAATTTAAGCCAGCTTTAACAAGTCATGACACACTAGCAGCTATAATTAGTACAATACTAGATTGTGACTTTTACATTGTCACTATGATGCTCCCCAAAATAACTTTGAATCATGTATAGAGAAGTTAAACAATTTGTGTCTACAGTGCAGATGAAATAGTCCATGTATGTAGTTGTGTACATGTATGCTCTTGTTAATGTGTATGTGTGTGCACATGTGCATGTGTGAAGCTGTACATGTGTACACATGTATGTGGAGGCCAGAGGCCAATCTAGATATTCCTCTGGACAAGGATTTTTCACTGGCCTGCAGGTCCCTGATTGTGCTAGGCTGACTGCTCAATGTGCCCCAGTGATTTGTCAGTCTCTACCTCCTCTGAACTGGGATTAGAAGCACATACCATGATACCTGTTTTTTTTCTTGGTATCTAGGGATTGAACTTAGGTCCTTATGTTTATACAGGGTACCTTGTCCTGGAATTTCATAACAAAAGTTCTTCAGTTTCTATATCTACAAAAATAATTATAAATAGCTTTAATTAATAATCATAGATGATAACAATTTACATGAAAAAACATGGCACATCAAAATTATGTTTCATAGTTAAACAGGCAAATCCATAAGCAAGGTATAATAATTATATTAAAATATACCTAACAAGAGAGCTCAAAAATACTTATAGTACTTAATAAGAGTATCAGAGTATATACAATAGTTATTTCACCAGTCCAATTGAAATGAAGAATAGTTCAAAGCGGAAGAATATCAACAAAGAAGTAAAAGAACTGACCAGCAATCTAATTCTACCAGACTTAGTATAAATCTATGAAATGTTTATGAAATCTATGAAAAATTTACGCCTAATAGCAGCACAAATTCAGTCTCAAGTATCTAAAGGGCTTTCTCCCATATAAACCATGTTCCAGGCCAAACCATAACACAAACATTAATAAGTTTCCAAGGATTGAAATAATATAGAGTTATATTCCTACAATGCAAAGCAATGAAAAAACCCCAAAACAAAATATTTAAATTAACACATATGTAAAATCTAAGTACTACATTCTTTAGTACTCAGTGAGCCATTATAATTAAAGATGGAATTAAAAGTGTCCTGAGATGATCAAACATTAAAATACACCATATTTACCAAAATATTATTTTTTGAATTTTTTTTAGTTGTGAATGTCTATAGTTAAAAACAATAAATCCTTCTATCACAGGAAACTCAAAAGTAAAAGCAATTTCAATCTAAAGCAAAGATATAATTGAATATATAAATGAAATATATAATTGAAAAGCAATGAATGAATCAATGAAAACAATTGTAGATGTTGAAATAGATAAAAACTGAGAAAACTTTAGTTAGAATTACCATGAATATAAGAGAGAATATCTACCTTCCAGAAATTAAAAAGATTATAAGGTAGTACTGTGAACAACTCTTTGACAATATTTAGATAACTCAGGAAATGTACAAGTCCCTATAATAAAAATTAACTACTGAAATGGTCTCAAAAAAGATATAGAAAATCTCAATAGACCTACTAAAAGTAGATACAGAATCTATAATTCAAAAGCTTACACTAAAGAAAATTCTGAAACCAGATGATTTTGCTGAGATATTTTACCAAATAAGTAAAACAGAATTAATATGAATTATTTACAAATTCCTCCCCAAAATGAGGAGGAGCAGGAGAAAAGGGGACACTATCCAATCTACTCTTGGAAACAAATATTGTCTCTTACAGCCTATAGTAGATACGTGTGACATTGAGATGAATTTCATAGTCTAAAATCCATCTATTGATTCTTAACAAGGATATCAAGATATGGAATTATAATTCTTATTAATATTAATACCAAAGTCCTCAACAACAACAAAATATTAGCAAACCAATTCCAATCATATATAAAAATTTTTATACAAAATGAAAAGTAAAGTTGTTATAGCGCATAAAAATCAATACAGTACACTTGGGTACAAGAATACAGAACAAAACCCCCACACATGGTATCTGCAGATACAAAGAAAGCATCTTAAAATTTATACTTACATAATTTTTAAAAATAAAAATATGAAATAGAAGACAAATTTCTCAATGCTATAAATGGATATCTTTGAAAGCATATAGCTGCCATCATAATGAATACTATAGAACAGAACTTACTCCCTACATTCAGGAACAATACAAGAATATTGTCTCTCACCACTTCTATTCAGTGTACCATTTCTATTCAGTGCTGTACTGGAAATCTCACCATGGTAACTATCAAAAGAAAAGGGGCATTGAGACAGAAAAGAAAAAGAAGCAAATCTATTTGTTTTGGTTACAGTTTAAAGAAAACACTGGAAAACTACTAAAATTAAATAAAGTTAGACAACTAAATTTATAGATTATAAAGTCAGTATTAGAACAATAAAACCTTCCTTTTTTATAGGTCTATGTGTATATCATGCAATATTAAAAGAAGTATAAGAATTAAAAACATCACTGAGAAAAAATAAATATAACTTGAGCAAAAGTGGTAGCACACAAATTCATCAACTAAAAACAATTAGCATTGTTATCACACTGACAGGTCTCCTAAATATGTTTAGATTTAATGGTACATCTATCAAAATATCTTTCCCTTTTGGGCTACTGAAAAGCTGATCCAAAAATTCACTGGAAATGCAAGAAATACAGGAAACACTAAAAAGTTTTTAAATAAGAAATATTCAACACCCTCCTCTGTAGATACTAGATCAGCCATGATCATTGCTGTTCTATCTAGGAAATGAAGACAACTTAAATGTCTTTCAGCTGAAATGTGGTAGCTATACCTATACATATATATTTAGGCTGTAGAGAAAAATGCAATCATGAGCTTTGAGGGAAATGAGTGAAACTATTAAAGGTTATACTGAGTGAGGCAACCAGTTCCTAAAATGACAAATGTTCTCTTATCAGAGGCTTCTAGGTTCAAATCTTCAGATGTGTGTACATACATGAGAGTAACTGTAGAAATCAAGAGAGTAAAAAGAGACCATTGCCAGGATAGGGGTTGGAGGACAAAAGAGAGTAATAGGAAGATATAATTGATCTGGTCAAGGAAATGGGGAAAGGGGGATGCTTACTTGTAGTAGATTATTAATTTAAGGTGTGTTACTTTTGCTTATGTTGCACTTGTTTAACTCTATGAAGTTGTGTTACTGTGCCTGTGTAAAATGCCTGATGGTCCAATAAAGAACTGGCCAATAGCAAGGCAGGAGAGAGGACAGACGGAGCTGGCAGGGAAAGTATATATAGAAGGAGAAAACTGGGAGGAGAGAGTCAAGATCTAGCAGCCAGAGGAGGAGGACAACTCCAGGGACCAGCCACTCAGCTACACAGTGAGCCACGGAGTAAGATTTACAGAAGTTAGAGAATGGAAAAAGCTCAGAGGCAAAGAGTAGTTGGAATAAGTTAAGGAAAGCTGGCAAGAAACTAAGCCAAGCTAAGGCAAGGCATTCATAAGTAAGAAAAAGCCTCTGTGTATTTATTTGGTAGCTGCATAGCAAGCCCTCCAGAAAAGAGTAAAAACAAACAACAACAAAGGCAAAGGGAGGGAAATAAATATAGAAGGGAAGAGGAGGGTGAATGAAAATAAGGATGTCTGAAAAAGTCATAAGAAATTATAATATTAACTACCTAAAGTGCATAATACACTTAAGTCTATATACATATGTAGTTTGAGTGAATTTTCTCATCTGGGCTGGCAATGCTCTCAGCAAAACCCAAAAACTACCTAACAAAAACTCCAACACTGAACTTGAGAAGCCCTCTTTTGGATTGTTGTTCAGGATTGTCTAAAAGACTCTCAAATATTTCAAGTTATTACTACTGCCTTTGGTTGATCCCCAGAGATAGAAGATAAGACCCTATTGTAGAAAACACTATGCATTTCAGAATCAGGGCCCAGAAGTCCCTAAGACAGAATGACCTGAAAGCCTTCTCCATGAGGACTAGCTTTCATGGTACCAGAAAGCACCATGTAAGCTTTGAAAGGAAGGAAGAAACCAACAGTCCTCCCTAGCTATGATGTTTATGAAACACAAAAAACCTAGTATGGAATAATAAACCTAAAGATGCAGTAGTGTCTGATGTACCCTGGCAGTAATCCATTGTAGTTGGAAGTTTTCCTGTGTCCTGCCTGGTCTGCAGCCATTTAGACCCAAATAAACACACAGAGGGTTATACTAATTATGAACTGTATGGCCACTAGCTCAGACTTATTACTGAATAGCTCTTACACTTAAATTAACCCATAATTCTTATCTGTATTTAGCCACGTGGCTTGGTACCTTTTCTCAGTTCTGCCTTGTCATCTTTCTTCCTCTGTGTCTGGCTGGTGACTCCTGATTCAGCCTTCCTATTCTCAGAATTCTCCTTGTCTGCTTATCCTACCTATATTTCCTGCCTGGCTACTGGCCAATCAGCATTTTATTTATCAATCAGTCAGAGCAACACACATTCACAGCATACAGAACAACATCCCACAGTACCTCCCCTTTTTGTCTAAAAGGAAGGTTTTAACTTTATCATAGTAAAATTACATATAATAGAACAGTAATCAAGCAGGAATTACAGTTATAATATCTAGTCTATTTATATTTGGAAAAAATTAAAGAAATATTCTATCTATCCTATATTTGTGAGTCTGAAGTTTCATATCTAATTTATTTCTTATCATGACTAAGGAAAATTGTAATTATAACTATCTAGTCTTCAACTACATCAGAGACCCCAGAAGGATATAATATTACCTAAGTAAACAGGAAGAGCATGAAAGCAACTTCCAAAAATCTAGAATGACAGAGACAGCTGGCTACCTGGACAGTTTTGTTTTGTATTCAGGAAACAATAACCTCCAAAATAGGCAGTAGAAACTGACCAGATAGTAATAAGTATGAGAGAATGCTCAGGTAAAGAATTTAAAATATCTTTTTTAATGGAACTCATTGGTCTCTAAGAAAACTCACCTCAAAACTGAACAGAAACTGTTAAAAGAATCTAACAGAAATCCATGAGATAGGTGAAAACAGCAAGGCAGTGACTAAGCAAGGTAATTTGTTAAACATCTACGCAAACAGCAGCAACACATCAATTTAAACAGGTATCAGAAGGGCAAACTTTGATATTACCACAAGAGCTAAGTTGAGAGATCATAAGGCATATGCTTAGGGTAACAAAAGAGAGACAATGAAAATGCAGGAAAGCCAAATCACTGCCATTTTACATCTTCAAGTAGTCCAACAAGGAAAAAAATCTCATGTTTGGGAGTGAGAAAGAGAATTAAAAGCAGGACACAGACATGAAACCCAGTAACAGACTTAACAGACTTGCCAAAGTAATATCCAGTATTTGGATAAGCTCCAACACTCCTACCACCAGGCCACTACATATAGACTGAAATGCTGCAAATACTTTAGAATACATAGAAAAAAGACTGCCTTCTATCTTGTTGATTTTCTCAAAGAACCAACTCTTTGTTTCATTGATTCTTTGTATTGTTCTCTTTGCTTCTATTTTGTTGATTTCAGCCCTCAGTTTGATTATTTCCTGTCATCTACTCCTCCTGGGTGAGTTTGCTGCTTTTTGTTCTAGAGGTTTCAGGTGTGCTGTGAAGTTGCTAGTGTGAGATTTCTCCACATTCTTTATGTAGGCACTTAATGCTATGAACTTTCCTCTTAGCACTGCTTTCATAGTGTCCCATAAGTTTGGATATGTTGTGCATTCATTTTCATTGAATTCTAGGAAGTCTTTAATTTCTTTATTTCTTCCTTGATGCAGTGGTGATTCAGTTGAGCATTATTCAGTTTTCATGAGTTTGTAGGCTTTCAGCATTTTGTGTTGTTGTTGAATTCTAACTTTAAGCCATGGTGGTCTGATAAAATACAGGAGGCTTTTAGAATTTTTTTTGTATCTGTTGAGATTTGTTTTGTTACTGAGTATGTGGTCAATTTTGGAAAACATTCCATGAGGTGCTGAAAAGAATGTATATTCTTTTGTGTTTGGGCAAAATGTTCTATAGATATCTGTTAGGTCCATTTGAGTCATAAGATCTATTAGTTCCCTTATTCTCTGTTAAGTTTCTCTCTGGCAGTTCTGTCCAGTGGTTACAGCTTGGTATTGAAGTCTTCCACTATTAGTGTGTGAGGTTTGGGGGAGAACTGGAGAGCCAGACCAGAGCCATGAGAGGTTTCTAATGGCCCTGCCAGGGACCAGGCCTTAGTTTCAGTTACTGAAACTGGCTGGAGCTGAGAAAGCAGTTCTAGGGAAGACCATAACTCTGGGGCAACCAATCAGCAGCAACCCATAGCCTTCTGATGGCTCAGCAGGCAGTCTGAAGCCCCTTCTTCTGGCTCAGCAGATGCCCCCACCCTTCTGCTAGCTAAAGATAGCTTTTCCTACCTTCCCATCAACAAGCCCCTAACCACTACAGCCTCCAACCAATCAGTTCCCAGACTAATCTTTGCTCCACCAACAGCACCAAATTAATTCCTCCTCCATGGAATTACCCTAACTCCACTTAAAAGGAATTTATGACCTCCCCTTGGGAGTTGCTACCCCAACTGTTGGAAACAATAAACACTCTTGCTAATTGCATATGTGAATTTTGGTGTTTCTTGGGGGCCTCTCTCAGACCCTAACAGTTTGATGTATAATTTGAGGTTTAGTAATGTTTCTTTTATAAATGTAGGTGCCCTTGTTTGGGGCATAAATGTTGAGAACTGAGACTTCTTCTTGATGGATTTTTCCTGTGGTGAATATGAAACACCCTTCTTCATCTCTTTTGATTGATTTTAGTTTGAAATCATTTTGTTAGATATTAGGATAGCTGTACCAGCTTTCTTCTTAAGTCCATTTGATTGGAAAGTCTTTTCCCAGTCTTTTACTCTGAGGTAGTGTCTGTTTTTGGAGATGAGGTGTGCTTCTTGTATGTAGCATAAGGATGGATCCTGTTTTCATATCCATTCTGTTAGCCTGTGTAATTTTATAGCTGAATTGAAACTGTCGCTATTAAGGGATATTAATGACCAGTGTTTGTTAATTCCTGTTATTTTTTGGTGGTAGTGTGTGTGTGTGTGTGTGTTTCCCTTCTTTGGAATTTGTTGATGTAAGGGTATCTGTTGCATGTGTTTTGGTGGTTGCAGTTAGCTTTCCTGGGTTGGAGTTTTCCTTCTAGTACTTTCTGTACGGCTGGATTTATGGATATGTAATGTTTATGTCTGGTTTTCTCATGAAATATCTTGTTTTCTCCATCTACAGTGATTGAAAGCTTTACTGGGTATAGTGGTCTGGGCTGGCATCTGTGGTTTCTTAGTGTCTGCAGATCATTTGTCCAGGACCTCCCTGCTTTCAGAGTTTCCATTGAGAAGTCAGGTGTAATTCTGATAGGTCTGTCTTTGTATGTTACTTGACCTTTTTCCTTTGCTGCTCTTAATATTCTTTCTTTATTCTGTATGTTTAGTGTTTTGACTATTAAGTGATGAGAGGACTTTTTTGTGGTCCAGTCTATTTGATGTTCTGTACACTTCTTGTACCTTCATAGGCATGTCTTTCTTTAGGTTGGGAAAGTTTTCTTCTATAATTTTGTTGAATATATTTTCTGTGCCTTTGAGCTGGATTTTTTTTCCTTCTTCTATCTCTATTATTCTTAGGTTTGGTCTTTTTATGGTGTCCCAGATTTCCTGGATGTTTTGTGTTAAAATTTTGCTGGATTTATCATTCTCTTTGACCAATGAGTCTGTTTCCTCGATTGTATCCTCAATGCCTAAGATTCTCTCTTCTGTTTCTTGTATTCTGTTGGTTATGCTTGCCTCTGTGGTTTCTGTTCATTAACTGATTTTCCTTTTCCTGAATTCTCTCAGTTTGAATTTTCTTTATTGCTGCTATTTCAATTTTCAGGTTTCTTCACCTGTTTGATTGTTTTTTCTTGGGTTTCTTGACCTTCTTTAAGAAATTTCTTGATCTTGTTTGTATTTTCCTCCATTTCTTTAAGTGAATTTTTCATCTCTTTTAGGTCCTCTATCATCTTCATAAAGTTGTTTTTAAGGTTGTTTTCCTCTGGATCATCAGCTTTGGGATGCTCAGGTCTTGCTGTTGCAGGATCACTAGGTTCTGGTGGTACTGTATTGCTCTTTATATTGTTTAATGTGTTCTTACACTGTCCTCTACCCATTTCTTCCTTTAATCCAAACAGGTGGGGCTCCAGGTCACTCTTCTTCCAATTGGTCCAGGTGGGGCCTGTGACTCCTGTGGTTGTTCTTTCCAGTTGGACCAGGAGGGGGCTTATGGCTCTAGTGGTCACTGTTCCCAATCAGTGCAGGGTGGGCATATGGCTCTGGTGGTCACTAGTGCCACAGGAGATGGTTGGTTTGGAGAGGGGGCAGGGAAAGAAGCTAGTGCCCAGTCTCTGAGGCTGCACTGGCTGTGGGGTGAGGGGGGTAGGGGAGGAGCATGGAATGTGCCACAAGGGCCTAGGGGCTAGAGAACTGGTTTGCCCAGTCTAGAGATCAGGGCCTTACCTGTTCCCAATTGGTGCAGGGTGGGCATATAGCTCTGGTGGTCACTGGTGCCACCTACATTTTATTTTTACATTATGATTTACCTTTATATTACAGCATATAGAGAAAGTAAGACAAAGTATATGATAGTGCTAAGAGCTGACATGAAATAATGAACTAGAGAGATAAATGCCTATGATAGCGCATTGATAAAATTTTCCTAGATAGTCCACCAAATACCAAAGTCACAGGCAGAAAAATAAGGACACATTACAATACACAAACTTTTACAACATTTTCATTTCAAAAGCACCATTAAGAAAACTTTTATAAATAATATATCAGTCAAGAGAAAATCAATTTATAAATGGGTTCAGCTCATTAGTCATTTGGGAAATGTAAATCATTGGCCTAATGAGACAGCACTTCACACAACTAGGATAGCTAAATTTAAAAAGCACAAACAAATAGAGGTGTAAACACGGACATGAGCCAATATGGATTTTCAACACAATACAACTGTCTTAAATAATAATTTCACATAACCTGAACATTAATTTACCATATGAACCAACATTTCTATTCCTAGGTATGCACCAAGAGCAATGAAAACATAGAGAAGAAACAATAATGGATATGAACTGATGTGTTGTGGAATAATCCTTTTTTGTACTGTGAAGGTGTGTCTTTGCCAAGGTGCCCTCTGATTTGTTAAATAAAGAGCTAAATGGCCAATAGCTAAACTAGAGGTATAGGCAGGACTTCCAGGCAAAGAGAGAACTCTGGGAAGAAGAAAGGCAGAGAAGCCAGCCAGATGCAGAATGAATCGGACACCCAGAGTGGGATAGAGGTAAAGGCCACATGGTAGAACATAGATTAATAAAAAATATGTGTTAATTTAAGTTATAAGAGCTAGTTAGGAACAAGCCTAAACTATAGGCTGAGCTTTCATAGTAAATAAGTTTCTGTGTCATTATTTAGGAGCTGGCTGTTGGGACAGAGAAAGACTCATTACACTGATGACTGCATAAATAGCATGGGAAACCTTGCTACAACACAAACCATCAGTCAAAAGAAATGAAGTTCTTATACACACTATAGGAGAAACCTTGAAGACAATAATCTGCATTGTATGATATCATTTATATAAAGCAACCAAATGTGTAAAGACACAGGGTCTAATGTTCTCCAAGGTCTTTAGTTTGGAAGCATGACAACTGAGTTTCAATAGACTTCAGTGATAATTTTAAATTCCCACAAATTTGCCAAGACCAGCAAATTGCATATTTGAAATGGGTGTACAGTAAAACATTTCAATAAAAGCTTTAAAAATAAAAGTAGAAACTAACATTTAATGCATGCTTGTTAGTTTCCTCAAACTATGCTATTTATATTAATTACTTTCACTTTACCCATATTAGTCACATTTTTCTCTCTGTGGGAAATACCTGAAACAATTTAAATGTATTTTATATATACCTGGTTTAGATCCTAGAACCATACTATGTCGAGTACTGATTTAATGATGAATGAATGGTTGGCACTTTTTTGACTGATTAATGACTAAGTTTAATCTCTTTTTTATTTCATGGTAGTTCCAGGGAGTGAGAAATTGATTTATTTTCTCCTTTCACCAAAAAAATCTGTGAAAATAGTAATTTCCTTTTCACTATAGTATGATTTTGAAATCCATGTAGTCTTTTCCTTTCTGATTATATCAATGTTTTACTCCAGCCTGATGAACCATTTAAAATGAGTGGGTTTTTTCCCTTAGATTATGCAGATCATTGCTAGTGTGTTTGTTGAGGACATTCAGTACAGACAGTAGCTAAAGGAAAGTGATGCTCACTCTATCTCCAAAACTCCCTTAATTGATTGTATATTCCAAGTATGCCAAGTCCTACAAGTTTCTTAATTGTTTCTTTGTGCAGGTGAAGTTCCTTTTGTACTCAGTAGGAGCTTTCTCTGCATGAGCATTCCTAGATCAGTAGATTCTGAACTGAGGATAAAATACCTTCTCCCCTGAAGGAAAATCTTCAGGCATAGGCACACAACAAAAAATTAGAAAAAAGATGCTACTGGTAATAAAACAAAAAATCCCCATGTTTTTGTGGAATCTGAAGCAACTGGAACTTACATTGAAATCATAGACCCATGATCTTTTTTTTAAATTGATTCTTTGGGAATTTCACGTCATGTACCCCAATCCAGCTCAACTTCCAGTTCCTCTATATCCACCCTTCATTCTTGTAGTGTTCCCTCCAGAGGGAAGCTAAAAAGAATAAAAATAAGATAAAAATAAACAATAATAATTTTTTAAAAAAGGAAAAACACTTTGCTATTCTATCTTTCCTGCCTCTCCATCGCCTCGTCATTAATATTAGTGTCACTGGGAGCTGTTGTATATCATGCAGTACACACTTTTGTCCAAACAGCTTTACTTGAAAATGTTTATTGTACACTGAGTTGTTTGTCAGGTTCAAGGCCTCTGGTTTTGGTTCAAAACTGAACCCTCACCTCTCCTATATCCTGCTGTTGTTTTGAGTCATGGAGATCCTGCAACTATGGTTCTGCAGGATAAGTCTCTTCAAATGCTCCTGTAGGTCATACATGGGATAGGTGTTATTAGACCCCTAATCTTACACTCAAAGAAATGTCCATGGCTTCCAACCTTCCAGGAAAGCCAAAGGTAAGAAAATGAGAACTATCAGTCAGAAATGCACAGTAGATAACCATCCATGTTGCCTAATTTTAGCATCATTAGTTAGACCTTTTCCCTTAAAGCTATCTCCCTCTCTGGCTTCGCTAGGCCTGAGGCACTAGATTCTCCAAAGAAAACTGTGAAGGAAGAAATGTGTTTAATAATTTTCCATATTCAATAAAGTATAAGATTTAATAGCTCTGTCTTTTGAACAAGTAAACTGAGGTGCAAGGGAGCTTATCCAATAGTCCATGGCCAATTGGTTAATAAATGGTAGGGATAGCATTCAAATTCAGATGTTATTGTCTGGCTCTTATGCTAGTACCATGGAGTCTTCTGTATTATGGACTGGTTATTGCTTCCTTTCTGTCCAAATAAAGGAACAATAGATTCTCCTATAGTTATGAAATTGTTAAGAGTGGGAAACCAAAATATAAACAACTCATGTCTTAAAGAAATTTCCCAGACTTGGAATGAGTCTTGGTAGTGGTGGAGCCCTTGCCCATAATTTGTTAGGACCGAGATTTTATCACCAACAACATGAAAAGAAAAAAGGGTTAATTTCCCTTTGAGGTGCCCTGGACCTTAGAAATGAATTTCACACAGCTCACTGCTAAGGAATTTGCTGGAGCAAACATTTTTGTTCATGTAAAACCACATTTTCTAGTTTCTACTGGTTTCTAACCTCCGATCAATACTGCTTTCAGAAATTTTTGGAGTTTGTCTTTGGAAATGACTCAGCATCTGATGCTAATCTTCTTTAAAGTTCTATAAACTCTGCACCAAATGGCCAATTTTAGGAAATGTGTCTGTTCTCCCTTGAGTGACTCTATAAGGCAGGTATTAACTTGCATCTCATAAAATATAATATTAACTCCAGCTCATCCATCACTGGAGTACTTTCTTTTTGCAGTTTTATCCCCTATCTAAAAGCTACTTGTTTACTGGCCACTCTTATCTTTTCTCTGCATGAACTGCCCTTTCAGTAAAGAAAGCTGAGGATCCTGACAGTACATGGAGATTTCGTTTTGATTTGAAAGCACTTCAAGATTTTACTTTGATTTTTTTCCATTGGGATGCTTATATTTCACACAAAGCCATAATACCCAATGTGTCCTGAACTATGAACGCATCTCTATATTATAGGAAGTAAGAGAAATATCTCCTGAGTAGCTTACCAACAGCAAATTAATCTCTGAGTTTGTCAAGGGATTTTCTCAGAGTAATAAATGATCTGATATGATTGGAATTGCTGACACCTAGTCAAAGCAATATAAAAAGGGAACAGTCTATTGACTCTTCTGAGCATTTTGCTTTAGAAACAACACTCAATAGATGTCAAAGGGTAAAATGAAAGCATCATCTTTTTCAATTGCCAAATGACAAAGCCATTCTATTTAGGAGGAATTGAAAGTCATGGTCTGCCCACAAATCTCTCCCCCAGCTGCATATCAAGTTTAACATCCTGTCATTACCATCTCCTTTCAGAGATCATCTGTGTGGGTATGGGGATATAGTCTTTTCACTCATTTAAGAGACTGCACTGACTTTTTCTGTGCTGTCACTATATGCTGTGCCTCTTCCTCTCATGATGCTCATCATTTGACACTTTGATAATTTACTTTCTGACTCACACTAAACTCTTGGATCCTTTGGGAAAGTGAATGTTTTATTAGACTGAATTTCCAGTGCCTAGTAGAAGACCAAAGTCAACTACATTGTATAGTAAATATTTTATGAATGTATAATTGAACAGAGAAACAATGAAGCAATTAAGATATAAATTACAAATTCCGAAGATAGAGATTTCTTTTTATTATTAAGTTCTTTTAACCTAAAGCAAAAAGCAACCCCCCCAAGCAGATGCTGTAAACTGGTTGCCTCTCAAGTTATATGTACCCCATCAATTAACTTTATCTAATTCATGCAGTGTGGTCTGAAACAGGGTTTTCTCATCAATTGTAGGTATTAAAAAACCGGGAACTTTCTAGTTTAGAAAATTCATGTGTCTGGATTTTCCCAAAAATAGTGGATACCAATAGAGTCATTATTCCTATGGGACAATTACCCTTTGTGCCTTGTAAATGAGGCATGTGCTTTCCAATTGTTTACAAACTCTATATCACTTGATTCATTCCTCTATATTGGCTTTCTGGCAAACATAACTGTTTCAGATTGGGCTCTAAGAGAATATGACACAAAACAAGCATGTTGTCTGTGCAAGTAGGGAATGAGAGTAAAGATAGGTCATTGAATTAGAACAGAACCGGTGGACAGGAATCAACTTATAAATAACCAACAGTCTAGGAGGGCACTGGGCATCCTGCAGAAAGAATTAGGAATGCTAAAGTAAAACTTGTCTTATTTAATGAATCTTCCTAAAGAGACAACCCAAAAAAGAGAGACAACCACAGGCCAGGTGCTATGGCATCCCCTTCATGTATCATGATGTAATATTTACACCAACTCAGAATTTCACCACTCTTACGAAAGCAAAAGTTTGACTTAGTGTCAAAGCTAGAAATAAACGAAGTGCCTCAGATGGTGTTTTCCCAATTAAAGAGCCAATCAGTAATTTCCTTTCATGATCCTTGAAATATAATTTTGTTTTTGTCCATTCACATGCAAATTTAGTATTTCAAGTACACAAAGGATGCACAAAAAAAGAAACTCAAACATTATATATCCTAATACTAGGGGTGTAACATGCCAAGTGACTTTTTTATGAAGCTTTTGTTTTAGATTGTGTACAATAAGACAGCTGCTTCCATTCATCCAGACTTTTTCTTTCTTTCATACTTTTTTGGGAACTTGTGATTAAAGCAGAATGTCCTCCTAAATCATATTCAAATCAGTAAAATTTTCTTTTAAGCTATCACTGACAAATGTAAAATGTTTCTACAACAAAGTGAAATTTTATAAATTCAGTTTGTTAGAAGCATCAAGCACCATGGAAAATATTTCTACATACCGTTTCCAGGCCTGCCAGGCAAGAAGCATCACCAAAGGAAGACAAGCCAAGAAAATATTAGAGAGAAAGTAAAGGATAAAAAGCTTTATAGCCATCAGATATTTGGATGCTTCTACAAATCATCAAATCATGTAATACTATTATTTAATAACTAAATACACTACTTTCAGTAGGAAACAATACAATTAATTGTTTCCTTACTACCAGGAGTTATATGTATAAAAAGGAGATTTATTTGGTTGGATTACATGACAGGGGTCTGGTAAGTATAGTGCCTTTGTGCACACTGGAGAGGCTAAGAACCTAGTAGCTTCTCACAGTCCACAGGGCTGGAGGCCTGAGTAGTCCCACCTGGCAATGTCCTTTTGTTAATCTCGTGGTGAGCATAGTTCCCTTCCAATCTGGCATGGATGGCCTGGGGGATTCCTGGCAACTGTCGCTCTTCAGTCCACATTGGGAGGCTGAAAAAGCTGGGTTCTAACGTTAGCAAACAACAACGAGTTTGCACTCAGCAGCAAGGAGTTAGTCGTTCCTGGAAATGCCCATACTGACCCACCCAGAGGAATGCCTCTTAGTTATTTCCAGATCCAACCAAGTTGACAGCCAAGATTAACCATCACAGACTCATAATATTTATATTTCACATATTTGAAATTTGAGGCTTAAAAGGCTAAAGTAGCTAGCCTAAGGTCATCCATGTCTCTCAATCTTTAAATTTTATCCTCACTCCAGCTGACAAATTTACTCTAAGATTAATGTTCCCCATATCTTAAATATGCAGCTGTTTTCTAAACAGTAAGACTGAATTTTCAGAGTCAATCACTATTCTATTACCCTTGTAACTGACATTATTTAAACATCTATGAACCATAAATAAACATGAGTCAAGGCACAGTGCTGGATTAAGTGTGATGATCTAGGTAAAGGTTGTACAAAGACAAGAGAGAAAAGTATAAGACAAAAAGAAAATAATTAAAATGTGGGTCTCTTTGATAAGCACAATTCCTTTTAACAGACAAGTCAACTGATAGTTATCTGGCAAAACCTTGAAACATACAGTATGGACTTTTAGAAATGTTGTGACAAGTCTGAATTATTCTTTGTAAAGCTAATCTCCAGAATTCTGTATAATCACATAGTAGTTGACTTCTCTAGTAAGTGGGATCTAAGAACTGTAACACGAATCTTAAAAGGTCTTACAATGAAAAACCCAGAGCCAGATAATAGGGTGAAAGCTAAAAGATCAGAGAAGCAGAACAGCCAGCCACTAGATTACCTCTATGAAATCCTCAGCCTAAAGAGAGCGAGTTCCTATTTCCTCACGACTTATATACCTTTCTGTGTCCTGACATATTACTTCCTGGGGTTAAAGGCATGTGTCACCACTGCCTGGTTCTGTTTCTCTCATGTAGCCCAGTGTGGCCTTGAACTCACAGAGATCTATACGTATCTCTGCCTTTGGAGTGATAGGATTAAAAATATGTGCCATCACTGCCTGAACTCTATGTCTAATTTAGTGACTGGCTCTGTTTGTGTAAGCTTTATTGGGGTACATAATATAGCACCACAAAGAACTTTTCATGTCACATGAAGAAACAAGTGGATGGTAACAAACAGAAATAATGAATTATAATTCCTGCATTTGTCTTTCCCCCAAAGACAGGTTTGAAAATGTGATAAAATTTCAAAGCAAAGACTGTCTTTTTTTAATTCTAGAGAATATCACTACCATCCTTCTATCTTTTTCAATTAAGGAAACTGTTATAAGGTTTTCTGAAGTACACCTCTTCAGATTGGCAAAATGATGTGGTAGTATAAATACATGTGTTGTTTCTGAAGGCCTGAGTTCAAATTCTATCATTAGATGTCCATGCTCAAAATTAATTTATTCGTGTCAAAAATAGGCAAAGTTTTTATAGGGCAATTATGAACAGTAAAATGAGATGATGTAGTTGTTTTAAAGCACTTATTTTTTATTTTTATAAACTTTTCTTCAAACTACAGTTTTAGATGAAGCTCAAATTATACAACAGATGAGTACAGAGCTGTTCTTCAAGATTCTGTGTAGGTAGAAACAGAATTGGAATGTACATTTTAAAATCACTCTTTATGTCTATAATGTTCCCAGTACGTGCTATATGGTAAGCAAAAATAAGCGGCAACAGTTGCCTTTGTTAGAACATTCTCCTTTAAATCAGCTGATTAAAAAAAGTTGAATCATAGACTGAAATAATTGGCAGCAAAAATTCTTTTAGTCCACTTGCCTTACAATACCATGTTTATTCTGGGAAATTTTGACTTCAAATTTAACTTATTAACATCAAAGTACAGTTCAAGAAGAAAACTAGGGTTTTTAGCATAAAAATGGTGTATATTAGCACAAATAACTACCTTTATCTCTATCACTGGCCTTTCATGCTGAAGAAACCATGAGATTAGCAGACTGCAATAGTCTGAATTTTGCTGCTAAATAGTTATTGTGTGTTTGTGTCTTTCCAAATTTTGTACCTTGAAATGTAACTTCCATGGTGATGGGAATGGACCTGGGGATTTTACAGTGTGATTAGGTCATAAAGGCTCTGCCTTCATGAGTAGAGTTAGTGCCTCCAAACAACAAAACTGAGGATATTGTATGCTTTTGTCATTTCACACTGTGAGGACTTGTGTCCCCAAGAGGCACTTGGACAGGACAGAATCTTCTGGTGTCTTTATGTTGGCTCTTCCAGATTACTGATCTATGAGCAGTGCATTTCTATTGCTTATAAATTAAACACCTATTTTGTTATAGGAGTCTGAAGACTAAAGACCTTTCCAGGTAAAGATTTGTGTGTGTGTGTGTGTGTGTGTGTGTGTGTGTGTGTGTGTGTATTTGTTTTTACATCACAATCAAAGTTTCCCCCTCCCTCCCATCTTGTGTGTGTGTGTGTGTATGTGTGTGTTTGTTTTTACATCCCAATCAAAGTCCCCCCCCCCATTTTCCCAGTTCCTCCCTGTTCCCTTCTTCCCATCCACTACTCCTCTACTATTTCTCTTCAGATACAGGCTGACTTTCCGTGACTGTCAGCCAGCCATGGTATATTAAGTTGCAGTGAGAACAGGCACCTCCTCTTCTATTCAGGCTAAACAAGGCAATCCAATATGAGGAATAGGGTCCAAAAAGCTGGCAAAAGAGTGAGAGATAGCCCCTGCTCCCACTATTAGGAGTTCCATAAGAATATCAAGTACACAACTGTAATACATATGCAGAAGTCATAGCTCAGTCCCATGCAGGCTCCCTGGTTGTCCTTCAGTTTCTGTGAGCCCCAATGAGTCCAGGTTACTTGATTCAGTGGGTTTTCTTGTGGTGCCCTTTACCCAACTGGGTTCCACAATCCTTCCTTACCCTCTTTCACTGGCTTCCTGGAGATCCACCTGATGTTTGGCTGTGGGTCTCTGCATCTGTTTCCATCAGTTGTTGGGTGAAGCCTCTCTGATGAAAGTTGGACTAGGCACTAATCTGTGAGCATAGCAGAATATCAGTAGGAATCATTTCATTGACTTTTTGCCAGTTGTTTTTGGTCTAGGTCTCTTGGGTACCCACCCTCTGATTCCTGGCTCTCACGGGTGAGCTCCCTCTCAGGGTATTATTCTCAAGCTGGGCCAGGCATTAGTTGGTCACTCCCACAATTGCTGTGCCATCTTTAATCCAGTACATCTTGTAGGCAGGACAAATTGTAGGTTGAAGAGTTTGTAGCTGGTTTAGTGTTCCAGTCCCTCCACTGGAAGTCTTGGCAGGTTACAGGAAATGGCCAGTTCAGGCTCCATCCATATCCCTATTGCTAGGAGTCTTAGGTAGGGTCACCCTCATAGATTCCTGAGAGTTTCCATTGCTCTAGGTTTCTAGCTCATCCCAGAGATTCCAGTTGTCTCTCACAATACCCTCTCCCCCCACACCTGATCCTTCCTGTTCCCATGCCCACCTCTCCTTCCAGCCCCCACACTGGCAATGTCTATTCTACTTCCCTTTCACAGTGAGATTTATGCATTCCCTCTTTGAGCCCTCCTTGTTACTTAGCTTCTCTAGGTCTATGGATTATAGCATGGTTCTCCTTTTCTTTATGGCTAATATCCACTTGGGAGTGAGTTACATACCATGTTTATCTTTCTGGTTCTAGATTACCACACATAGGATGATCTTTTCTAGTTCCATCCATTTGCCACCAAATTTCCTGATGTCATTGTTTTTAACAGCTGAGTAATACTCCATTGTTTAAATGCACCACATTTTCTTTATCTATTCTTCATATGATGTCCTTCAGTCATTAAACAATACTCCATTGTTTAAATGTACCACATTTTCTTTATCTATTCTATTGTTTCTAGGTTCTGGCTATTATGAATATAGCTGCTATCAACATAGTTGTTCAAGTGTCCTTGTAGTATGGTGGAGTGTCCTTTGGGTATATGCCCAGGAGTGGTATAATTGGATATTGCGGTAGATCGTATCCTAATTTTTTGAGAACCTGCCATATTGATTTCCAAAGTGGATGTACAAGTTTGCACTCCCACCAGCAATGGAGGAGTATTCTCTTTGCTCAACATCCTCTCCAGCTTGAACTGTCACTGGTAGTTTTGATCTTAGCCATTCTGACAGGTATAAGATAGAATCTCAGAATCATTTTGATTATCATTTCCCTGATGGCTAAGGATGCTGAACCTATCTTTCAGTGATTCTCAGACATTTGAGATTCCTCTTTTGAGAATTCTCTGTTCAGATCTGTACCCCTTTTTAACTGGCTTATTTGGAATTTTGATGTCTTATTTTTTGAATTCTTCATATATTTTTAATATTAACCCTCTGTCAGGTATGGCTTTGGTCAAGACTTTTTCCCATTCTGTGGGCTGATGTTTTGTCCTTTTGACAGTGCCCTATGCCTTACAGAAGCTTTTCAATTTTATGTGGTCCCATCTGTTAACTGTTCATCTTAGTGCCTATGCAATTGATGTCCTATTAAGGAAGTTGTCTCCTGCGCCAATATGTTCAAGGCTATTCCCCACTTTCTTTTCTATCAGGTTCAATGTATCTGGTTTTATGTTACGGTCTTTGATCTACTTGAACTTGAGTTTTGTGCATCGTGATAGATATGGATCTATTTGCATTCTTCTACATGCTGACATCCAGTTAAATCAGCACCATTTGTTGAAGATGCTTTTTTCCATTGTATATTTCTGGATTATTTGTCAAAAATCCGGTGTTCATATGTGTGTGGATTTACTTCTGGGTCTTCAATTCTATTCTATTGATCCACCTGTCTGTTTTTATGCCAATACCAAACAGTTTTTTTTTTGGTTTTTTTGAGACAGGGTTTCTCTGTGTAGCTTTGCGCCTTTCCTGGAACTCACTTGGTAGCCCAGGCTGGCCTCGAACTCACAGAGATCCGCCTGCCTCTGCCTCCCGAGTGCTGAGATTAAAGGTGTGCACCACCACCGCCCGGCCCAAACAGTTTTTAATACTATTGCCCTATAGTACAACTTGGAGACAGGGATGGTGATACCTCCAGAAGTTCCTTTATGATACAGGATTGTTTTAGCTATCCTGGGTTTTTTTGTTTTTCCACAAGAAGTTGAGTTTTGTTCTTTCAAGTTCTGTAAAGAATTGTGATGGAATTTTGATGAGGATTGCATTTACTCTGTATATTGCTCTTGGTAAAGTGGCCATTTTGACTATGTTAATCCTGATGATCCATGAGCATCTTCTAATATTTTCTTCAAAGACTTGAAGTTCTTATCATACAGGTCTTTCACTTGCTTGGTTAGAGTTACCCCCAAGAGACTTTATGTTATTTTCAGCTATTGTGAAGGGTGTTGTTTCCCTAACTTCTTTCTCAGCCCACTTATCATTTTTATATTGGAGAGCTACTGTTATTTTTTTTAGTTAATTTTGTATCCAGCCACTTCATTGAAGGTATCTGTCAGCTGTAAGAGTTCCCCAGTAGAATTTTGGGGGTCAGTTATGTGTACTATGATATCATCTGCAAATAACAGTACTTTGACTTCTTCCTTTCCAATTTGTATCCATTTGATCTTCTTAAGTTGTCTTTTTGATCTAGTTAAACCTTCAAATACTATACTGAATAGATAAAGAGTGTGTGGACAGCCTTGTCATGTCCCTGATTTTAGTGGAATTGCTTTAATTTTCTCTCCATTTAATTTGATGTTGGCTATGGGCTTGCTACACATTGCCTTTATTATGTTTAGGTATATCCCTTGTATCCCTGATCTCTCCAAGACCTTTATCATGAAGGGGTGCTGGATTTTGTCAAAGTCTTTTTCAGCATCTAGTAAGATGATCATATGTTTTTTTTTCTTTCAGTTTGTTTATATAATGAATGACATTGACCCATTTTTGTATGTTGAATCATCCGTGCATCACTGAGATGATCATGGTGGATGCTTTTTTTTTTTTTGATATGTTCCTGAATTCAATTTGCTAGTATTTTATTGAATGTTTTTGCATCAATGTTCATGAGGGAAATTGGTCTGTAATTCTCTTTCTTTGTTGAGTCTTTGTGTGGTTTGGGTATCAGGGTGACTATGGCCTGACAAAATGAATTTGACAATGTTTCTTCTGTTTCTATTTTATGGAATAATTTGAAGAATACAAGTAAAGATTCTTAAGAATTCCAATTTTACTGTTTTCTATATAGGATGAGTCATCACAACCTTTCTAAAATAGTCTAGACACTTTTTTATATATTTGTTTGTTTATTAATCTATTTATTTATTGTGGTTCCTAAGCCAGATGAGGGGTGGTAGAGCCTTGCTTGTACCCCTGATATCCTTCAGAGAACATGACAAGAGTGGGGGCTGCTTACTACACAAATCAATCTTGGGCCTACTCAGCTCCATAGGGACAAAAACCACATTGTGATAAAGTCAGTCAAGCTTCTATTCCCTACAACCTGAGACCTGGCTTCTCAGAAATCATGTGCACATAGAGGCCAGAGGCACTCGATTCCCCAGAGCTGGAGTTACAGCCCAGAGCGTGCTGTGGATAATTGATTGATAAATAAAACACTGATTGGCCAGTAACCATACAGGAAGTATAGGCGGGACAAAGAGAGAGGAGAGGTATGGGAAGTGGAAGGCTAAGGCAGAGAGATGCTGCCAGCTGCTGTCATGAGATATTAAGATACTGGTAAGCCACAAGCCACATGGCAACTTATAGATTAATAGAAATGGGTCAATTTAAGATATAAGAACAGCTAGCTAGAAGCCTGAGCCATTAGGGCAAACAGTTTAAATAATATAAGCATCTGTGTGTTTATTTTATAAGTGGGCTGGGGGACTTTGGGGGCTTGGTGGGACCTGGAGAGAAATTCTCCAGCTACAAATGTGTATGCTGGAAACTAAACTCAGATCTTCCAGAAGAAAAGTATGTATTCTAAAACACTGAGATATCTCTCAAGCCCCTCAATTTCATTAAGTAGAGCTTGTTTCAAATATGTCTTTTTAAAATATTATTTTTATTTGTAGTCATATTGATCAATTTGCTTAAATTATTTAATTTCCAGTGAATCACTGAAACTGTTTCATTTATCTTTTTAGAGATGAAATTTTGGTCATGCTAATCATGTCTATTGTATTTGTTATGCCTCAGATGCAAAGTCTTCCCCCAAAAGTCACAGTTACTGAAGGCTGGGTCCCTAATGCAACCAGTGCCCAGAAATGGGGATTTTGGAGGAAATATCATGAGGGCTTTGGCTTCACAGGTGGCCTAATATACTGACACATTAAAATTCTGAATAAGGGATGGAAGATAGTGGAACTGTGAAAGATGGAGCCTGGTGGGAGAAGAGTAGATTGTTCAGAGTGCATCTTTGAGGGACAGCTCATTCCCCCCCCCCAACCCTGTCATACTTCCTTGCTGCCAGAAGCTAAACAGTGAGTATTGATAGATTCTTATGTCAAGACATTATATGTTACCACATGCCCTGGAATACTGGAGTCAGTCAACCATGGATTAGTACTTCTGAAACTACAAGTCAAAATCTATTTCTTTTAGTTTATTTGGTCAGGTATTTTCACAGTGACAAAAGTATAAAACAGTATTAATATCCTCCTTTGACCTGAATATTATTCTTATTTGTAATATCTCCCTTTTCTATATTTATTTATATGTAATATTATTGGATTTTATCAAATTAATTGTCAGCTTTCAGTGTAGAGTTAAAATAATTTAGGCTCTGGGGAGTTGGCTGAGCAAAGAGCTTTCTAGAGGGCTTGAATTTGGTTCCTAAAACCCATGTCAAATATTGTATAACTTCCAATTTCCTGTTATTCCAGGATTGGGATTTAATACCATTTGGCACCTGGGTCTTCACAGATACCAACTCACATGTTGTACACATGCACACACACCACTAATAGATAAAAATAAATCTTAAAAAGTGTCAATGTAAGATATAAAAAAATGTTCTAAAAATGTACTGACTAGTCAGGCACGGTGGTAGATACCTTTAACCCCAGTACTCAGGAGGCAGAGAGGCAGGCTGATCTCTGTGAGTTTAAGGCTGGCCTGGTCTACAAAGCACATTCTAGGACATCAAGGAATACACAGAGAAACCCTGTCTCAAAGAAACAAAACAAAAAGTTCTGACACATATAAACATTGTGAAAGGAAATGGCAGCAAAGCTAATTAATATACCAATAATGACATAGTGGTTTTTCCTTTATATTTGTGCATTAAATAGAAAACTTAAAATCTGTCATATTAGCAAATTTCAAATACATAGAACAGTTTACAACATTATATATATTTATATATTCATTTACCATATTACATATTAAGTCTCCATAACTTAGTTATCTATCATAACTAATACTTTGTGCTTTTTAGCCAGTATTTGCCTCCTTTCTCTGACTACCATTGTTATTCTCTCTATGAGACAACTCTTTTAAATTAAATTTCACAAATATCCAGAATTATTTTATATTCTTTCTTATACCATTCATCCACTGATTAGTAGACATTTTGTGTATTTTTATTTTGTTACTACTTTGATGACTATGGCAATGAAAATAGAAGTACAGACATTATAATTATTTCCTTTTCTTCAAATATATTCAAAATTAGGATTTCTATGTCATATGGTAGACTCGTTGTTAATTTCTTAGGGAACTACCATACTGTTTTTAAAATGGCTGAATCAATTCACATCATCACAATAATGTACAAGATTCCCCTTGACAACACCTGTAATCTATTGAAGTTTTTATAATTGCTACCCTAAGTCATACAGGTGTTATCTCAGTGTCATTTTTTCTTGCATTTCTCTGCAGTGTTCAGTAGCTTACATATAGACATTGACCATTTTATGTCTTTGGAGAAATATTCACTCAAATTCTTTGATTACATTTTTTTCCTAATTTATATTTCATTCATGAAGAATTTTTATGAAGAAGTCTATTTTTAAATTTTAATTGGCAATAATTGCATATTTATGAGATTTAACATCATTTATATATACTTACTACTGTAAGATTGCTACATTAAAACTAATTAACATATTGATCACTATGAAATTTTTTTGGTCAGAACACTTACTTGAAATCAGCCTATTATGAAATTTTGAAATATATGCTACATTATTACCTATACTCCTTCAGTCATTTTGAACTGTGGTTATCTATTTTCTTTGCTATTGTGGTATGTAAGTTCTTTATTTATTTGAGGTTTTGAATCTTTATCAGATATATGTTCTTTAAATATTTTTTCTTATTCCTTAGTTTGCATTTTCAGCCCATTATTTCCTGTGCTTTTAAGTTTGAAGCAGTAAAACTACTCTGTTTCTGTAGAAGTAACCAACCGTCTTATTGAATAAGAAACACAGAGTCGATTCAGAGAAGAAAGCCAAGAGGTCAGGGCTAAGAGCCTTACCCTTCCTGCTCCAGCGATCCTCTACAACCAAGAGAGACCTACTTCCTGTGTGTTTGTCTTAAAATAGACTTTCTGTTCTGCCTTCTCATTGGTTGTAAACCCAACCACATGACCGTCTCATCACTGCCTGTCTGTAGGTCACTCCAGGTCTTCTATGGTTGGTACTGAGATTAAAGACGTGTGTCTCCAATGCTGGCTGTATCCTTGACCACACAGAGATCTACCTAACTATGCCTACCAAGTGCTGGGATTAAAAGCATGCACCACCACCACCCTGGCTTTCGCTATGTCTTGCTAATAGCTCTGACCCCTAGGCAACTTTATTTATTAACATACAAATAAAATCACATTTCAGTACAAATAAAATACCACTATATGTTTCTTCTTTTATTACTTGTGATCAATATCCAGAATTTTTTCCCTTTATGGATTTCAGTCAATTTACATATGTGACTGGAGGAAATGGTTTAGGATGTATGTATGTAACAGTAAGAATGCTAGGTTTAAGTTGAATGCATTGTGGTTTCATGGACAAGAACATGCACATAATATCAGAACATGGAGAGGTATGCCTGGCTCAGGAAGCACAGGGACCTCCTAATCTTGCTTCTTATTGATTCTTGGTTTTAGGTACTTGAGATTTAAATGGATTCATTAAGATAATACTTTTCAACCTTTCCTCTTCTCTATTATATGCTATTAGGGTAAAAGTAAAATATTCTTCTCTAAAAAGTACTTTAGAAGATTCCGGTGATTGATATATTTGTGATATATAAATGATTATATATATATATATATATATATATATATATATATATATATATATATAATTGTGTCACTATTTGTGGTGGTTTGAGTGAAAATGGCCCCCATAGGCCCATAGGGAGTGGAACAATTAAGAGGTGTAGCCTTGTTGGAGTAGGTGTGGCTTTATTAGAAGATGCGTGTCACTGGTCATGTGGGCTTTGAGGTTTCAGAAGCTCAAGCCAGGCCTAACAGTTCACTGTTTCTTCCTGCTGCCTGAGGATCCACTTCCTATCCAAGACCCTGTCTGTCTGCTTGTGGCCATGCTTCCCTCTGTGATGATAATGGACTAAACCTCTGAACTGCAAGCCACATCCAGTTAAATGTTTTCCTTCATAAGAGTTTCTGTGGTCCAGCCAAACATTAGGCTGAGCTCAGGGAATCATGCTGTAGAGAGGGAGGAAGGATTGTAGGAGCCATAGAGGTCAAAGGCACCACAAGAAAACCCACAGAAACTAATCTGGAATCATCGGGGCTCACAGAGACTGAGCAAACAATCAGGGAGCCTACATGGGACTGACCTAGGCCTTCTACATATATTGGTCTGCTTGTGGGAATCCTAACAATGGGAGCAAAGGCTTTCCATAATGATTTGGCTGGTTCTTAGGAACCTATTACTCATACTGGATTGCATTGCCCAGTCTAAATACAAGGGGAGGTACTTAATATTATAGCAACTTTATATGCCATGCTTTGTTGATACTCATGGGAGGTTTGCTCCTCTCTGAACAGAAACAGAGGAGAAGTGAGTGAGGGGAGGGGAGGGAGAAGAGATGGGGGGAGGGAATGGGAGGAGAGAAGGGAAGGGAAACTGCAGAAGGGATGCAAAATTCTAAAAAAAAGAGTTGCTGTGGTCATTGCGTCTCATAACAGCAATAAAACCCTAACTAGGACACCATTAATTTCCAACATATGCTAATTTCTATTGTGCATCTTTTTTATTATTTTACATAGGTATTAGGAAGTGTTTTGGTATATTGTTTTATATCTTGGATTGTTTATTTAGTCATTTATTCATTTATTTATTTATTTATTCATTCATTCATTTTTTGCTTCCACTGCTGTGTGTAACATCAAGATTTTCATTCATGTCAAATATAATAGGGTTTTCTTCAAAAGACAATTTGTTTTATTTTGTTATTGTTGACTTGATTTTATTCACAATTACTGACAAGACGGAACCATTGGATTTCAATTGTCTTAGTTCATTTTATGTTGTTTTTTTCAGTGCTGTGGATGGAACATAGGCCTTGTACATGCTGGACTAGTGCTCAGTCACTGAGGTACATGATCAGCCCCTGTTTGTTTTTTAATAATGTTGGACTTTCAATAAGTCATTAATTACAGTACTATGTCAGCATTATGGTAGAGTCTATGGAATTTTTCTCTGTAAATAACATCTTACTTGCATAAAGGGGAATTTTCCTTTTGTCCTTTCCAATCTGTATGCCTTTAATTTCTTTTTCTTGATTCCTTGCACTGGTAAAGATGAGAAAGTGGTTAAATGAGACATTTCTCCCTTGTTGAAATGAGGGTAAAAGTATTCAGTTTCTTACTGCTAAATATAAAATTTTAGTGGTATTATATGATGTTAAATAGATGTTTTTGTAGTCTCTCAGTTTTTAAGTTGAAGATCTTTTCCTTCCATGCTGACAACTTAAACATTAATGGATAATTAAACTTGTCAAATCTTTTTATGCAGCTAGTATTATGCTCATTAATATATGTCTATGATTACATGGATTTGGTTGATTTTTTTAATTATGAATGAGTTTTGTTTTCCTAAGATAAACCCCATATGATCAAGATATAATTTCCTTCTTGTAAATTGCTAGATTTAATGTTAATATCCTCTAAAAATATTCACATTGATGTTCATGAGGGATAATAGTCTATAACTTTTACTTGTGTTTTATTTTCATCTTCATTGTCATCAGGGTAAGCTTGAATAAAAGAGGTTTTAATGTGTTCTGTCTTCTACAACTTCATGAGACTTGATAGAAGTAGTGTCATTTTCCTTTTGTTCACTGTTTGTATATAATTAACCAGTTTATTTATTTAGGCATGTAACTTTCATTGCTGCAAGCTTTCCTGAAAATTGATTTCAGTTTCATTAAGAGATGTGGAACTACTTATGATTATCTACTTCTTCATAAATGAGCTTTTTTTCCTTTTCTTTTTCTTTATTCTTTTCTCATACAATATCCTTTCCTTCTCCTTCTCCCAGTTCCCCCCACCTCCTCTCTCCCACAGAACCACTGCTCCTCTGTTTCCCTTCAGAAAAGATGCATTTCTAGTGATTTATGTCTTCCAAGCAATTGAACTACATCATATAACTTGTAAATATTTTGATTGTAGCATTGTTCTTATTATTTTCATGCTATATATGATAGTAACAATTTGTAAGTTAGCCCTTCTTATTAGTTAGACTAAACAGAGATTTAATAATATTGATCTTTTCAAGAACTAGTTTCTGGCTTCTTTGATTTTTCTCTAATTTTTATTCTTTTCATGTTTATTTTTTCCTGCTCATAACCATAGATTTGCTTTCTTCCTTCTTGCTTTAAATTAATTTTTCCTTTTATATTACAAATGTCATATGAGAACTCATAGTTTGAAAGTATTCTCCTTTTAAAGTATTGCATTCTATCATTTCAAAAAGCAATAGAGATAAAGGTTACATACTGTCTCAGTTTATTTTCCTGTTGCTCTGTATCTCAATTAGGGTTGCTATTACTGTGATAAAACACCATAACCAAAGCTGCTTCGGGAAGAGGCATGCTTTTTTTCACCTTACCATTTATAAGTCAGTCATCTAAGGAAGTTAGAGCAAGAACCTGGAGGCAGGAACTGATGCAAAAAACCATGGAAGAATACTGTTGAATAGTTTGATTGCCCATTGCTTGCTCAGCCTTACTTCTTATAGCACCAAGCACTGCCCAGAGTGAACTGGGCCCTCCCACAACAATTATCCATCAAGAAAATGCATCACAGGACTAACCACAGTCCAATCTGGTGGGGACATTTTATTAATTCAGGTTACCATTTCGGAAAAGAATCTAGCTTGTTTCAAGTTTACACAAAACTAGTCAGTGCACTGTGATAGAATACCTTGCCAAAACTAGTTTAAGGTGGGAAGGATATATTATGATCGATAGTCCTAGGGTATGTCCAGTTATAGTGAGGAAGTCAAGGCAGTAGGAACTTGAAAGAGTGGATAACATATCCACAGTTAGGAAACACAGAGCAATGAATGCATGCTGCCTTTCAGTTCTCCTTATTTACTTATTACTTATACAATCCTGGATCCCCTGGAAAAGAAGGAACACTCTTGCTTTCAATTAAGATGAGTAGTCCCACAATAATTGACAAAATATAGGAAATACCTTGAAGGCATCCTCAGAGGCCCTTCTTCCAAGTAATTATAGATTCTATCAAGTTGACAACACTAAGCATCATACATATAAAAAGGTGTTTTCTTTACCTTTCTTACCTGGCATTGCCTTATATTCTTTGTATAACTCAAGCTTGTCTTGATTTACAACTGTCCTGCCTTTGTTCTCAGAAAACATGATTATAAGCATATGCCATCATACCTGCTACGAGGAATAATCTTTTTTTATTAAGCGATTTTCTATTCATTTTACATATCAACCACAGATTCCCTCGTCTTCCCTCCTCCCACCCTCCCACCCCCTCCCCCCCAACCCCCCCCTCATTCCCACCTCCCCCAAGGCAAGGTCTCCCCCAGGGGAGTCAGCAGAGCCTGGTACACTCAGTTAAGGCAGGTCCAAGGCCCTCCTCCCTGCACCAAGGCTGTGCAAAGTGTTCCACCATAGGCACTAGGTTCCAAAACGCTGGCTCATGCACTAGGGATGGGTCCCATTCCACTGCCTGGGGCCCCCCTAAACAGTTCAAGCTAAACAACTGTCTCACTTATCCATAGGGCTTAGTCCAGTCCCATGGGGGCTCCTCAGCTATTGGTCCACAGTTTATGTGTCTCCACTAGTTTGACTAGTTGTCTCTGTACTTTTTCCAATCATGGTCTTGATATCTCTTGCTCATAGAATCCCTCCTCTCTCTTGTCCATTGGACTCCTGGCACTCCGCCTGGGACCCGGCTGTGGGTCTCTGCATCTGCTTCCACCTGTTCCTAGATGAGGGTTCTATGATGACAGTTAGGGTGTTCAGTCATCCTATCACCAGAGTAGGTCAGCTCAGGTACCTTCTCGACCATTGCCAGTAGTCATCTTTGTGGATTCCTGGGAACCTCCCTAGCACTCTGCTTCTTCCTACCCCCATGATGCCTTCATTTATCATGGTATCTCTTCCCTTGTTCTCCCACTCTATTCCCATTCCAGCTTGAACCTCCTGCTCCCCTAGGCTCTCATTCCCCTACCCTTTGCCCTCCATTACCCCCCTCACCCCCAGTTTGCTCATGTAGATCTCATCCACTTCTCCGTTGCTGGGCGATTCTTGCATCTTTCCTAGGGTCCTCCTTATGAGCTAGTCTTCCTGGAGCTGTGGGTTGCAGTCTGGTTATCCTTTGCTTTACATCTAGTATCCACTTATGAGTGAGTACATACTATATTTGTCCTTTTGAGTCTGGCTTACTTCACTCAGGGTGATACTTTTTAGTTCCATTAAAGATAGACACCAATATTCTTTTTTTTATTTTTTTCACATCAACCACAGTTTCTCCTCCCTCCTCTCTTCTCATTCCCTACCCCCACCTCTCATATATCCCCTGTCATCAACTCCTCCATTCAGAAAGGGGCAGACCTCTCATGGGAGTCGACACAGCATGTTATATCACGTTGAAGCAGGACCAAAGCTCCTCTCCCTGCATGGGGAATAGGTTCCAAAAAGCCAGCTCATGTGTCAGGGACAGGTCCTGATCCCACTGATAGGGGCCTTACAAACAGACCAAGCAACACAACTCTCATCCACATGCAAAGGGCCTAGGTGGGTCCCATTCAGGCTCCCTAGCTGTCCTTGCAGAGTCCAAGAGTTTCCATTAGCTCAGGTCAGCTGTCTCTGACAGGAACTTGATCCACTTTGCTCATATCATCCTTCCTCCCACCCATTGACTGGACTTCTGGAGCTTGGCCCAGTACTTGGTTGTGGATGTCTGTATCTGCTACTATCAGTTACTGGATGAAGGTTCTCTGTTGACAGTTAGGGTAGTCACCAAATTAATAACACGAGAAGGCCAATTCATGCACTCTCAACACTATTGCTAGGAGTCTTATCTGGGGTCATCCTTGTGGATTTACAGGGGGTTTTCCTAGCACCAGGTTTCTCCCTAACCATGAAATGGCCGCCTCTGTCAAGATATCTTTAATTACTCTCCCCCCTCTGTCCTGCCCACAACTCAACCAACCCAATCCCTCATGTTCTCCTCCTCCATCCCCCTCTCCTTCACTTCCCTCACCCCCATTTTACCCAGGAGATTTCATCTATTATTTCCCCTTCCCAGGGAAATCCATGCATCCCTCTTTCTCACCAAGCTTCTCTGGGGCTGTGGATTGTAGCCTTGTTATCCTTTGCTTTGCATCTAAAATCCATTTATGAGTGAGTATATACCATGTTTGTCTTTCTGTACTCTTTTTTTCCATTGTATATTTTTGGCTTCTTTGTCAAAAATCAGGTGTTCATAGGAGTGTGGATTAATTAAAAATAGCAATCTTACCAAAAGGAATCTACAGATTGAATGCAATCTCCACCAAACTCCCCCACACACACACACACAAGGATACTCCATTTGTTTCCATTGATCAACATGTCAGTTTTTATGCCAATACCATATTGTTTTTATTACTATAGTTCTATAGTAGAGTTTGAAGTCAGGGATGGTGATATCTTTGGACATTCCTTTATTATAAAGGATTGTTTTAGCTATCCTGGATTTTTGTTTTTCTGTATAAAGTTGAGTACTGTTCTTTCAAGGTCTGTGAAGAATTGTGTGGAAATTCTTTTGTGTGTGTATGTGTGGGAAGTTTGGTGGGGATTGCATTCAATCTGTAGATTGCTTTTGGTAAGATTGCTATTTTTACTATGTTAATCCTACCAGTCCATGAGCATGGGAGATCTTTCCACTTTCTGATATCGTCTTCAATTTCTTTCTTCAAAGACTTAAAGTTCTTGTAATACAGGTCTTTCACTTGTTTAGTTAGAATTACCCCCAAGATATTTTATATTGTTTGTGGCTATTGTAAGGGTGTTACTTCTCTGATTTCTTTCTCAGTCCATTTATCATTTGTATATAGGACAGTTACTGTGTGTGTGCATGTGTGCGAGTGTGCGTGCGAGTGTGTGTGTGTGTGTGTGTGTGTGTGTGTGTGTGTGTGTGAATCTTGTATCCAGCCACATTACTGAAGGTGTTTATCAGCTGTAGGAGTTCCCTGGTAGAAATTTTGGGGTCACTTATGTATACTATCATATCATCTGCTATGTATACTCGCATATCATCTGCAAATAGCAAAAGTTTGACTTTTTCCTTTCCAAATTGTATCCCCTTGATCTCCTTTTGTTTTCTTATTGCTCTAGCTAGAATTTCAAGTACTATATTGAATAGATATGGAGAAAGTGGACACCCTGTATTGTTCCTGATTTTAGTGGAATCACTTTGAGTTTCTCTCCATTTAATTTGATGTTGGTTGTCAGCTTGGACAGCAATGTTCTTATGAAGGACAAATACTATTAAAAAAGTTGCAAGATCCTTGAATTTCTGATAAAAAGAAAATGCATATCAAACCATAATGTAGGCACGGCAAGTATTTTATTCAGTAGAGTGTTTAAAACTTTCTAGTTAAACAGTCATTTTCTAAAGAATATTGATGAAACCCATGCCTGAAACTAGTCAAGTGGCCATGAAATTGAGACTAGATAAGCCATGGGCCTAGGAGAAGACCAAACATTATTGTTCTGCTAAAGGAACAAAGCAACACAATGACTCCTAATAACTCTCCTATAGTCATAGGTCAGTATCTTATTCAGCCATCATCAATAATCTTCCTCTTGCAGTATATGGGAACTAATACAGAGACCCATAAGTGAACATTGTGCAAAGAATGAGAGACTTCAGAATACTCAGATCTAGATGGGATGTCTTTATTATAACCTTCCACTCAGGACTCAGAGAGCTATGCTAAAGAGAGGTGGAAAGATTGTAAAAGCCAAATGGGCTGGAGGATAGCAAAAAAAGAAAAAAAAACATAATCAGAAATATCAAGACTGATGCACATATGTACTCACATATGTGGCAGGAAGCACAGAGCCTTCACAGGATCAAGCCAGATATATTCTCAGCTCTGAGAGGGGAGATAAACATGAGATCCCATTCATAACCAAAAAGTTATCTCCAAATGACAACCACTTTCAAAGTAAAATTTAATTTTCTCCATTGGAGTCTCACTGAGTATATAAACCATACTTAAGTGTAGAATCCAGGCTCAGATCAAAAAACCTTAATGTAAAACTTAAATGTCTGAAATTACTGTAGAAAAACATAGGTGAAGAACTTGCAGATCAAGGCAAAGACAAGGAGTTTCTGATCAGAAGAACTCCAGTAGCTCAGGAAATAATATCAAGAACTGGCAAATTTGATTGCATGAAATTAGCAAATTGCACAGCAAAGGAAGCAATTACCATAAAGAGCAGATAACACACAGAGGGGAAAACTCCTTTTCCAGTTATTCATTTGAAACATGATTAATATCTAATATATACAAATAACTATTTAAGTATCAAAAGAATAGTCCTATCAATAAATAGAGACATGAATGGAACAAAGATGTCTCAAAATAAGAATTACAAATGCCCAATAGGCATTTTGCAAAGTTGTATAACATGCCTAAATATCACAGAAAAAGGAACAAAGAAACTGCTTTGTGATTCCATCTGATGCCAGTCAGAATGATGACCAGCAAGGAAACAAGATAAGCCACAAAAAACTTTGGGAAGGATGCAGGAAATGGAACCCTTACACATAGTCATATGAGTGTAAATTACGAAGCCATCATGGAAATCAGAACAGATATTCCTTGAAATCCTGTAAGTAGAACTGCAACATGATCCAGCTTTCTTTCTCTTGAGTATATGCCTGAAGGAACCAAAGTCATCACAAATAATGATAATTCATTACATAGCCATGCTTCTTGTGTCACAGTTCACAATAGAAAGAGATAGACTCAGTCTAGGTTCTCTTAAACAGATAAATACATTAAAATGTGTTAGTTGTATACTAGCATTTTAGTCAGCCATAAGACAGCATGTAATTTTGTCATTTCCATATGTTAAAACAACAGATCATCAAGATAATTGAAATTACTCAGATTTAGAAAGATAGATTGCTGTGGGTTATCATTCTGTATGTTGTGAATGTGTGTTGCTCTGATTGGTTAATAAATAAAATGCTGATTTGCCAGTAGCCAGGCAGGAAGTATAGGCAGGATAAGCAGACAAGGAGAATTCTGGGAAGAGGAAGGCTGAGTCAGGAGTCACCAGCCAGACACAGAGGACCAAGATGACAAGGCAGAACTGAGAAAACATACCAAGTCTCATAGCTAAACATAAATAAGAATTATGGGTTAAATTAAGTGTAAGAGATAGTCAGTAATAAGCCTGAGCTAATGGCCAAGCAGTTATAATTAATATAAGCTTCTGAGTGATTATTTTCTAAGTAGCTGAGGGACTGTGCAGCTGGGCAGGATGCAGAAAAACTTCTGGCTACATTTGGCACCCAACATGGGGCCCCATCATCTTTCTGGAGAGTTCAAATTCGCTGTTAGACCTGGTCTTGATTCCCTGCAGAAAACTGATAGAGACTCCAACACAAAACATGTGTATGGTAAGGCAGAATAAGGTTAGGCATAACATTCTAATGAGAGAAAGGAAGGAGAAAGGCAGAGCTGAGAGATACTGCTAACTGCCACCAGGAGAAGTAAAATGTAAAGTACTGGTAAGCCACAAGTCACGTGGCAAAGTATATATTTATAGAAGTGGGTTAATTTAAAATGTAAGAGGTAGCTATCAAGAAGCTTGAGCTATTGGCTATGCAATTCATAATTGATATAAGCCTCTGTGTGTTCACTTGTGTCTAAGTGGCTGTAGGATCAGGCAGGACACAGAAAAACTTTCAGCTACAATAGATATTGCATATTTTCTATCATACATGGAATCTAGGCTTTTCTTCTTTCTTTTTTTTAAATTTTAATTTTACATATCAGCCACGGATTCCCTTGTTCTCCCTCCTCCCGCCCCCCACCCAGTCCCCCTCCATTCCCATCTCCTCCAGGGCAAAGACTCCCCAAGAATCTAGGCTTTTAAAGTCATAAAAGCATAGGGGGGGACTATTTTAGAAAATGAAGGGGAATGTCAAAAGTGAGAATTAGGACAAGAGAAGTTAATAGTGGGTGAATATGATCAAAATATGTTATACACACATACAAGCTTGTAATGAAATTATTTTGTATAATTAGAAGCTAAATATAATAAATCAGAAACAAAGAGTGGGAAATAGCTAAATTGGAAATATGTGGGGTTATTAGATTTGGTAACCTGTAAAATTCCTCTATCCTCTGGTAAGAGGTTTGAATTTGCAAATTGACTTAGACATTAACATGATGAGAATATTCTCCAAAAGCATCAAATTAAATACTCTAGTTTTAGACCTATAGATCAAGTGATTTATAAATTGTGTCACTTTAATGACATTTGGAGGGAGAAAGATGAATCAAACAAAACTCATATAGTTGCAAATTAAAAACAGGTTAATAACATACAAAAATCAGACTTTCCTTTTGCCAATGGGATCATCAATTCATCAACCATTCATAAAGAAATTCCCTTTGTGATAAATCAAGAAAATAGTATACTTCTATGTGGTGCTATTGTGTTCTCCAATGTATTGTACACCCTAATAAACTGATCTGGGGTCAGAGAACAGAACAGCCACTAGATATAGAGGCCAGAAAATGATGGCACACACACACACCTTTAATCCTAGCATTCTGGAGGCAGAGATGGATCTCTGTGAGTTCAAAGCCACAATGGAAACAGCCAGGCATGGTGACACAAGCCTTTAATCCCAGGAAGTGATGTCAGGAAGCAGAAAGGTATGTAAGGCATGAGGATCAGGAACTAGAGTCTGGTTAAGCTTTTAGGCTTTTGAGCAGCAGTTCAGCTGAGATCCATTAGGATGAGGACACAGAGGCTTCCAGTTTGAGGAAATGAGATCAGCTAAGGAATGGACGAGGTGAGGTTAGCTGTGGTTGGTTCTGTTTCTCTAATCTTTCAGTGTTCACCCAAATACCTGCTTCCAGGTTTGTTTTTATTAATAAGACCTTTTAAGATTCGTGTTACACTTCTATTACACATATGAGCATGAAACCAGTCACATTGATTCTAGAATGAAAATCCCTGTTGTCCTCATACTGAAGATGCACCCTTCATCATAGTGCCATGCAATTAGAATGAAACTGCCAGTTCCCAACTTCTCAATGAAATGAAAAGAGGAAACTGGACCCTATGTGTAATATCCTGATTCTTTTTCTGTGATGAGTTTCTGTCTCATCTGTCTCAGAGCACAGGTGAAAATCTCCTCATACTCTGTGTACAAATCTGTCTCAGAGCAAAAGTGAAAATCTCCTCATACTCTGTGTACAATACTCTTGCTTCAATGAATCCATGGTTAAAGAAGACAGAGGTCAAGGCAGCTGAGCAATGTCTCTGGACATAGAGAAAGAGATGAATCAACTGTGTATCCAGTTCTCTAGTTGTTTAAGAAGCTGCACAAAAAAAAAATATTTCTACAGCACCTGAAACTTAGGAGTTGACTGGACTTAGATTATAAAAGACTATTGGGAAATGGCACATTTTACATGATCTACAAAGAAGTAGATAGGCAAGGCCCAACTAAATAAAATCTCTATAAATTGATATTGGAAAAACAAATTATGAAATACCTCACAAAGAACTCAAAATACCCAAAGGAAAATGTTCATAACACACAAATGACCAAGGTGTGAACAGATACAGAATTTCAATGAAAGGAATTTATGTTTAAAAACATAAAGATTGAATTGAAATGATTCCTAACTGAACTAAAAAAAAAATCATGAGTATGGAACAACAGCGGAATGTATCAATCAAAAGAAGTAGCAGTATATTCAAATGCAAACCATTGAAAATTACCTAGTTAAAAAAAATAACATTTATCACCATTTTAAAATAGCCGAAAAGCTTCACAAATCTGAAAAAGTAAATTGATATCCCCATACACACAGTAAAAGTATCAAACATCACAAATGAATGCCAGTAAGATGGTTCATTAAATAAAGGTGCTTGTTGCCAAAACTGATCATGTTATTTCAGAATCTGGGACCCACAAGATAGACAAGAACCTACTGTTCCAAATAGTTCTCTGATTAATATCTATACATGAACTGTTACACAGTCATGCCCACACACAGACATAAATTTTTTTAAAAGTTAAAGTCACAGCTGAGAAAATTTGAAAACTATGTACAAGAAAACGCTAATAACTCTCAGCAGATATTTTGCAAGATGCAAAGGAAGACACTGATATATTAAAAGTAGTAAAAGAATAAAACTTCCAACCAAAACTGCAGTATTTGGAAAATCTGTCTTCAGAACTTGAAAGAGCAATATTTTGTGCTTAAACAAAAGCTAAGGGAGTCTATCATCACTACTATGTCTTACAAGGAATTCTCAAGAAGACTTTAAAGTGGTATAAGGAAAGCTCTAAACACAACTGAAAATATGAAATAGAAAACCAGTCAGTAAAGTTTTATGTGTGCAATAGATATAGATGACCATTTATATATATAGTGTATATATATATGTATAGATATGTATAGATATATGTATAGATATATAAACAGAGAATACTATAATGATGGAATATGTAGCAATTTCAGTGTTATAGCAAAAATACATGAAAAGGAAGCATAAAATGTCTATAATAATATGTTAGATAATCAACTTAAGATCACATGATTTTTAGCAATAGTAAAAAATGAGTAAGAAGAATTCAAAGTACAGTTTTTATATGCAATTATGGCTCAGTTGTTATTAGCTTAAATTATGTTGTTGTAAATATTTTTCCATACAAATCCTGTGGTTAATAAAAAGAAAATACATACAAACAGAAATGAGAGAGGCCAGGCATGGTGGTGAAACCCTCTATTTAATCCCAGAAGCAGGTGCCATCTGTGAGCTGGCAGCCTGCCTGGTCTACATAGCAAATTTCAGGCAAACCAGGAATACATAATTAGATCTAATCTCAAAAGAATAAGAAAGTGAGAAAGAAATTGTTGACACTTGACTGTTATTTGGGTGTGTCATTCAAGAGTTCAAGTGATAGAAGTTTGGCCCCAGTGTGGGAATTAATAAAAGATTCCTGAACGTTTCTAATATTTGTTCTAGTAAAATGCCTTTGATCATTGGGGGTATTATCTTTGGAAGAGATTAATGTACTTGTTGTTGAGCTCTATTAGCTCTTACAAGAAAAGTTATTATAAAATGAGCCTACTCTCCATGCTTGCGCCCTTCTGCATAGCTAGATCTTTTCTATTTGTATACTCTGTCATGATATAGCCAAAGAGATCTTTTCTATCAAACAATCTTAGACTTCCAGCCTCTGAAACTATGAACCATGTTTTTAAAAAGACACATTTTCCTTACAAAGTACCCAGCTTCAGGTATTTTGTTACAGAAACAGAAAGTATACTAACACTGAAATCAAAGAATTTCACTAAGGTGTTTAAAATTAAGGCTGTAAATACACAGAGCTGGAGGAAAAGTAGATAGATAGATAGATAGATAGATAGATAGATAGATAGATAGATAGATAGATAGATGATACATAAAAATAGGAAATCCTCAAATCAAACAAGTACTTTAAATATAAATAGACAAATGTCCCAATTCTAAAACATTTTAATGGATAAATTGTAAAACTATATATGGAAAAATATAGGCTATATCTGAGAATCAGTTTAGTTGTATTGATGTCCATAGACTACAAATAAAAGCAAGAAAAATAATCCATGCACATAGTAATACTACATATGCTTACTAAATAAATTTACATAAAAATGAAGAATACAGAGAACAATAATAACCAAAGAACGAGAGGGGTAGTCATACTCAGAATACACAAAATAGACTTTAAGTAACAATTATTTCAAGAGGCCAAGAAAGACATATGATTATGAAAGGACCAGATCACCACAAGCATAACAGTCATACAATCATACACAATACCCCCACAAACACACAGAGGGACCGGCTCATCATAGCATCCTAATAACACCTGAAGAAATTGTTGATGACGGAAAAGGAAATAATGCTAAGTAATAGGACATTTAATACCTGACTTTCAATAATAGATGGAGCCTCAAGGCAGAAGATCAATGAGAAGGATTAATAAAATCATATATAACTGTAATTCCAGATACTCAAGAGGCAAAAGTAAGAGGATCACTTAAGCCCAGAATTCAAGACCAGCCTGGGCAATAAAACAAGGCTCCTCCACCTCAGAGACAATGATCCATGATGAATTATAGGGCCTCAGCATACTATAGACTAAATGAACATAAATGTAGAACTATACTGAAAACAGCAGTATATACATGTTTTCAAAGAATATGGATTTATATTCAGGAAAGGCCACATAAAGTCATCAAGCATTAAAATCATACCAAGTATTTTAAATAAAAATCAGAGAAGGTTAAAATACAATGAAGGAAAAAAAGAGTCAGTAAAAGTCATTATTTATGGGCTGGCACAATGACTCAGCAGGGAAAGTTCACTGCTTCATAAGCCTGAACTTGATCCCAATGTACTTAGTAGTTTTTATCAACTTCTCACAAATCTAGACATACCTGGGAAGAGGGTCTTTCAATTGAGAATTGTCTCCAAAAAATTATTCTGTGGGCATGTCTATGTGATATTTTCTTGATTATCAAGTAACATTATTAGTGCCCACCTGACTGTGGGGATACCACCTCTCAGCAGGTGGACTCAGGATGTTTTAGAAAGGAAGTTGAGTAAGCTAGTGAGAGTAAGCTAAAAAAGCAGTGTTCCTCCATGATCTCTGCTTCATTTACTGGCTCAGGCTCTTGCCCTTATTTCCCTTGATGATGGACAGTGACTTGTAAGCTAAAATAAAGTCTAATCTCCCCAAGTCTCTTTGGTCTTGGTGTTTATCACAGCAACAAAAATCAAATTACACAATATTGCTATAACATACCTGACCATGTTGCTTCGGGGAGTATTATGAAATATCTGGATTTGGACTGGAAAAGCTGATGTATACCAAGATTATTGAGCTTAGAAGATAAGAATGTTGGGAGAAACACACATGATGGAGGCCTGGCTTGAGGTTTCAGAGGAAAGTTTGAAAGTTTGTCAAAGATTTTCAGAGCTATTTGTTTGATATGGATTAAGAATATGTGATTTCTGGTCAGCTAACTCTGAAGAATCAGCAACCAGTATCATTAAAACAAAATCTGGAAAGTGCTTCCTAGAGGTGATCCCACAGATGCTCTGGCCCAGGGGCCAAGGGTGCATCTCAAATTGTAGCCAAAGTTGATAATGTGTAAGAATCTCTCCCCCTCAAAAAAAAAAAAAACTTGTTTTGAAGGCATGAAGGGGTCATGGAAAGAAGCTAAGGCTTGACACATTGTGGAGTCCATGAAGAGAGATCACTGGTGAAGGTGCAGTCTCAGTTTTAGTAGAAACCCCAGATTATTAGAAATGCCAGTACTGTGGGTATGACCACCAAGGACAGAGAGGTACGGAATGAAGCCATCCTGAGACCCCCTAACAAGTTGTGTGTGCTCACTGATTTTATCTGAATCTACACTGTGAGAGAAGAACAAGGGGAACAGAAAGATATAAAAACTGTGCTCTGGGGCAAGGAAAATAATGAGTTTAAAGTTTTAGAAAAGGTTAGTATTAAGGAAACAGTGGTTGGTAATTGTTAAAGTAGCTAACAAAATTCAAGTGAAATTTCTTTGGCTCTTGTGGTTGTTTGAAAGAAAATGGCTGCCACAGGCTCATAGGGAATGGCACTATTTGAAAGAATTAGGGCATGTGCCTTGTTGGTGTAGGTTTGGGCTTTAGGACTTCAGAAGTTCAAGCCAGACCCATTCTCTTTCTTCCTGCTGCTAGCTTGTCATGGGAAAGTGTGGTAATTTGAAGGGAAATACCCTAATATGAGAATACAGCAGAAAGTGTTCTGTTCTAGTTTGCTTCTCTGTTGTAGTGATAAACCACTCTGATCAAAAGCAACCTGGGGGAGGAAATTATACTTCCAGGTCAAAATTTATCACTGAGGGAAACAGGGCAGGAACTGACACAGAAGCTAAGGGGGGAACATTGATTACCAGCTTACTCCTTCTTTCTTGTGCACAGCTAGTTTTCTTATACAACCTAGGACCACTGAAACAACTACCATCAGAACTTGGCAGTATCATCCACATGGTGCTAGGTTTGCAGGAATGAGAGATACAAGATGAGATAATCACAGAGCTTTGCATTGGCAATGGCTCCAGAGAATCACTAAGGCCATGTAATATGTGACAACATGGAAATCCTTGCAATGGGACCCTAAAAACTCACTACATGAAGCTGTGGAAATGAAGAAAATGTTAAATCGGAGATCCCAAGATGTTGGAGATATCATCAACATGGAACATCAACTAAAGAAAGCTGCAATCGTGAAATTGAGACAGCCAAAGAGAAAAGCTATGTTTGCTGCAGAAGGAAGAGTCAGAAAGGTGGGGCAACTCAGTTTTAAGCCCCATATGTCATATATAGAGCTGCAGGATTTGTTTTTTGTCCTGCTTGCTTTCAGTCTTGCTTTGATCTGATCATTCCTTGATATGCTCCATTTTCCCTTTTGGAATGCAAATGTTGAATCTGTGCCATTGTATGTTGGACCTATATATTTGGTCCTAATAGGGATTCACTTTATGAGATTACCCAAGTGCTGTGGGATGTTTTTCTGTATGCTGTGAATATATGTTGCTATGGTTGGTTAATAAAGAAGCTGCTCTGGCCTATGGCAAGTCAGGTTATAGCCAAGCACAGTTATATAAAGAAATAGATAATTTTAAAAAATAAGACTTTAAAGAGACAGTAAAAATAATATAAAAATAAGCCATATATAGATGGAAATCACAGAGTCTGGATTAAATTGTCTTTGGGATTTTTAACTGCAAAAAGTATATTTGATGTAAAAGCTAATCAGTTAAACCAATATGTATATTTTAAAGGTATCTAGACTTCAAAGTTTGTGTCTAAAGATACATTCCTTAGGAAAAGAGGTTCTGCTTATGTTTCCACAGAAGATGAGAACCCATGGATTGCTAACATGCTAATATGGTTTGATCAGCCAAGATGCCCTAAAAGGTCTTTGATGATAGCATGGTCCAGATGATCCAACATCCAAAATAAGTTTCAAAGCAACTGGCTGATATGATCCATCCTCACAGGCTACAGCCAAGATTTAACTATAATTCTTAATTTTCTCAGGATCCCTATAAGATT
>CABHPQ010129327.1:18305-38982 GCA_902168405.1 Peromyscus aztecus | reverse complement strand
TGTTTGCTTGCCTGTGTGCAAGGCCCTGTGTTCAGTCCCCATTTCAAGTATATAGGATGATATTATTAGCTACAGTCATCGTGGTATACAAAAGTTACTATTCTTAATTGACTGAAACATTGTACCCTTTTACCAATAACCCCTCTACACCCTGGTAGACAGTTGATCTGATATACTTTGTACTCACTGTTTCTGAGTGTGATATTTTTAGATTCCACATACAAATGACAACACGCAACATTTTTCTCTCTGTGTCTAGCTCCTTTCACTTAACATAATATCCTCCAATTTTGTGCCACGTTACTGCAAATGACAAGGTTTCCTTCTTTTTGAAGACTATTACTCCATTGTGTATACACACTACAATTTCTCTGTAGAGTCCTTATAGCGCTTTGGATCTTGGCTATCATGCTGATGCTGCAGTAGCATGGGAGTACTAATTTCTTTTCAACATACTGGCTTCATTTCCTTTTGATATGTGCTAGAAGTAGAACTGGATTATATGGTAATTCTATTTTTAATTTTTGGTAGTCTCCTAGGCTGTTTCCCATAATAGCCATACAAATTTACATTCGCAGTAAGAGTGCACAAAGGTTTCTTGTGCTCCGCATTCTTGCTGTGCCTTTCATCTTTTTGACAGAAGCCATTCTAACAAGGGGGGAGGTGATATTTATTGTGGATTTAATTTGCATTTCCCTGATGTTTGGAATGCTGAGTGATTTTTCATGCATCTATTGCTCATTTGTATGTCTTCCTTCAGAAATGTCTGTTCATACCCTTTGTCCATTCTTAAGATTTGAGTTACTGTTTGATTTTTGCTATTGAGTTGTGTGAGGTGTGTGTGTGGGTGTAGGGAGTGTATGTGCATGTGTGTGTGTGTGTGTGTGTGTAAGGAGTGTATGTGCATGTGTGTGTATATGTAGGGGGTGTATGTGCATGTGTGTGTATGTGTGCATGCATGTGTAAGTAGGGAGTATACGTGTATGTGTGTGCATGCACATGTGTGTGTACACTATTAACCCCTTATCAGATGTATGGTGTGCAGATTTTCCTCTCATCCCATAGGTTGCCAATTCATTCTGCTGATTGCTTCCTTTGCTACACCAAGCTGAAGAGTTTTAGTTTGATGCAACCATGTCAGTTTATTTTTGCTTTTGTTGACTGTGTTTTAGGGATTTTATATATATATTATATATCTTTAAAATCTGTGATCAGATCAATATGATAGGGAACCCCTCTAAACTTTCTTCTAAGTGTTATAGTTTCAGGTCTTGTTTCTCAGTCTAATTCATTTTTAGTTGAGTGTGTACGCTTAGTGATATAAAGACCCAATTCCATTCTTTGAGTGTGGTCTGACAGTTTTTCTTGCAGTGTTTATTGAGGATGGTCTTTTCCCCACTGTGTGCTTTGGGCACCTTGGTTGACAGCAGCTATGTAGATTTTTTTTTCTGGGTTTTATTCTCTGGCCTTTTGCTGGATATGTCTGTTTGTACAGTGTCTTGCTGTTTGGGTTATAGGAACCTCAGGAGTTGAGATCAGATATTTAAATAGATCCATCCAGCTTGGCTATGTCTACCCAAGATTGTTTTGACTATTGGGAATGTTTTTCTGGTCCTTTATATGTCAGGGTTTTGTTTTTTAATTCTGGGTAAATTTATTGGAATTTTGATATGATTGCATTGAATTTGGGGATCACTTTAGGACATTTTAAGAATATTAATTCTTCTAATAAATGAACCTGGGCATCTTTCCATTCATTGTTGCCTTCAGCTTCTTACACAAATGCCTTACAGTTTAAATGTTTAATTTTCTCTTCATATGTTAAGAAACAGATAACGTCCCATTGTGACTTTCAATGTGCAAACCACCACAGTTGATGATCCAAGAAGCCTCTGAGGAAAGACCTGGGCAAATGTACATGTGGCTCCAGCCATCAGCACAGATTTCAATGGGAGCCCGGCAACCTCAAAGGGCAAGTGTAAACAAAAGCTTCTCATTAAACCTGAGTTTAGCATTAGTAAGATTGTCCAAAGATTACATTTAAAGATAACTGAAGTGTTACTATATTCCTTTGTGCAGCCCAGCCATGACCCTAATTAATGTGTCTAGGAGGGACATGCATTTCTTCAAGTAATGGTGGTTTTGTTTGGACAATTAGACCGAGCTGACAAGGAAATTTTCCATCAAACCAAGTCATAAAAAGTACATTATTCAGAATTATTATGAGTTAAGCAGTATTTATTACCTGAACTTTACAATACTCTATTATCAATCATTACCTGCCATTAAGGTATGTTAACATGAGATCAAAGACAGAAACCAAGCTAAACAAACAGTTGTGTCTACCAGCCACTTTAGTGCCGTGGCTTTAAAGAGAGGCAAATGTTGCTGAACTCCAGGATGGACAATTTGCATTTCACTAGAAGATGCAAATTCGCTCTACTGTGACAAGGCCATGATTATAAAAATTCCATGCTTGTTATGCAGTTGACGAGACAAAGCTGGTTTCCGGGGAATCTCAGGAAGAGATGAAAAATAAAGTGAAACGTGAGGTACAAAAGTCCGGTTTTGATGGGCATCAGTAAAGATTCATTGCTGTTCAATTCGGCAACAATGCTGCCTCGGAAGTCACTAAAAATGATATCAGCCAAGCAGATCTAAAGAGGAGACCAAATGTTTTTAGCGGAGCTGTAAAACCTTGGAAACTGCCTCCTGAACAAACACTCTGAAAGCTCAAAAGTCTAAGGCGAGCTTACAACGCCCTAGCTTTAAAGTAGGTTCTCGTCACCACCTCTTCCCTCTTACTCTAAAGCCAAGAGCACAAAGGATTCCTCAAGGTACCGCTCCACAAAGGGTGATCCTCCTCTCTCCATTTAGAAGTAAACCATTCCATCCTTTCTGACCCAATGCTCTTTCATTAGTGCCCACTGACTTTCTTCCTTGTATCTTAAAGTTGTTTGAGAAATGGCTAGGACTCAGCCTCAGCTAAATGGTATCTGTAAACAGGTGGGAAGCTATGTATTCTTCTTACAAAACCCGGGAAGGTGCTCATTTGGGAATCAAATATCCTTACAGATCTGTGTCTGCCTTTTCTGATCAGTTTAAGGAGGACAATACATGCCCATGGCAGAGGAAAAGATGTGTCCTTCTTATTTTCTTTACATTTAACATTGAGCACGCCTACAGGCTAAGTGATATTTATTTTTGCTTATCATAGGACATGAGCCAAAAAATTAATTTTCTGTGTTCTGTAAGAGGGATTTTTCAAGGGTGAGGAAACAAACCAGTTGGTAAGAACCATGATCCAATTAACAAAGTATAATGAGGGCCTCCATGCAATAGGGGATGACAATGGTATGAAACTTGGCCTCTGTCTCCAAGGAGATGGCGACATACAAACGATCGATGCCATTGGTCAGCCAGCAGGAGAAGTGAGGACAAAGGTCAGAGCAAGGGTCATGAGTCGGATGAGCGAGCAGTACCAGCGTACATGGTAGACAATTTTGAGTTAGCCTCTGGGCAGACAAGGCTCAAGTTAGAGTGGTATCTTGGTGGGAAGTCTTCAGGAAATCTCAGTAGCAAGGCACAGCCATTGTCAGTGGTCAGAGAGGCCTCCAGTGAGACTCCTCTGTCTAGATGTAACTGACCCTTCCTTTTCTATCCAGACAGCTGACCTATAGATACACATATAGTGCCACCAGACCAGATGACAGGTACAGAAAGGACTTGAGTGAGCTTTGTGGAAGGCTACATACCATTGGAATGCATAGTTGGAACCAAACTGTGAAGGACTTTGAAGGCTACACTTAAAAGAAGGAAGTAGATCTAGTTAAGTTGTATTTATCCTCTTGGTTTCTTGGGGTGCAGGGCATGGCAGTATGTGAGGAAGATTTGTTTGACTGGAAACTCGAGGGAAGGTTGGAGTGAAAAATCTGGAAGCTTGGAGGTCAGGCCAGCACTTAACTTAGTGGGCCATTTTTGCTCTGATGATACCTATAATATACCAGAAAGTTAGAGAGAATAGAGGAATAAGAGATTCCCAAAGGTTAGAACCATCTCTGTGTATGATGAATATGGATTCTGGGTGCTATAGTCATGATAATCAAGTCACCCTGATTTTTATCTTCCCATTAATTTCTTTAATAGTAGGACCCTGAGTTTTAGAACAAGCATTGCAGAATTTTGGCATCAACCTGTGAGAATTTGATTGACTTTTCACTTCCATCATTATCTGATGGCCTCGTGTGAGTTACTCAGCATCTTTGTTTTTTGGTTTCTTTTTCTGGAATGTGAGAATAATTGTAGAGCTTACCTTCCTAGCATTGTTGTTAATAAATGTGTATAAAGCTCTCAGAACAGTTCTTAGTTCCCAGAAATCAATGTGTAAAAGCATATAGCTATTTTGATCAGGTGAGCACATGATTCTAGAATTTCTTGCTATGTGTAGCATTTGAAAAAGAAGTCCTTGGTCTGAAGAAGAGCCAGTAGTGGCCACTGAGATGTACAGTAATGTCTACAACCCTCAGATTGTGCCCTTCTAGCATCTTTCTCTCCCCTGCTGGTATGATTGTAGACATGATGTCTTAGTTACTGTTCTATTGCTGTGAAAAGACATCATGACCAAGGCAGCTTATAAAAGAAAGTGTTTAATTTGTGGCTTGCTTACAGTTTCAAAGAGTTAGTCCATGATCATCATGGTGGGAAGTGTGGTGGCAGGCAGGCCACATGGTGCTGGAGCAGTGGCTAAGAGCTTACTTACATCCTGATCCTCAGGCAGTAGGGAGAGGGAAGAGAGAGAGAGAGAGAGACTGGGCCTGATATGAGCTTTTGAAACCTCAAAGCCCACCCCCATTGACACACCTCCAACAAGGCCACACCTTCTAATCCTTCCCAAACAATCCCACCAACTGGAGCCGAGCATTCAAACACACGAGCTTATGGAAGTCATTCTCATTCAAACCACCACACATGCACACTCCTGCTGGTTTCAGAACTTAAGTCCTGTCGAGAAGCCATCATGAGAAGCCATATTTATTCATGTTCCTATGATTGCATAAGAACAATGAGCCTATCTCATTGTTATTTTAAGGTCTTAGCTGTAAGCAGATGGTCTGTATTTAAGTCAATACACTCAGATTCAGATTAAAAACTCTTTTAAATGTTTACTTATTTTATAACATTGTGAATGTCATGTACATATATGTGCATGCCCATGTGTGAGTGTGTATATGCATGTGTGTGTGCATACATATGTTTGTGGGTGCACATATGTATTTGTGTTTGCAACTGCACATGCCTGTGTATATCTGTGTGTCCACGTGGAGGCCACAGGTCACCACCAGCTTTCTCCATTGCTCTCCACTTTACTTTTTGATGCAGGGCCTCTTATTGAAGTTAGAACTAACTGATTTGACAAGACTAACTGGCCACCAAGACCCATGGATCCTGCTATCTCCACCTCTTCAGCACTGGGATCGGAGGCATGCACTACCATGCCCAGCTTTTACATGAGCATGCAAGTTCTGAACTCAGGTTCTTATGCTTGTGCTATAAGAATGGCCCAAGCAGCTCTTAAGCTCCAGCAAAGCCTTTAGGGCTTCTGAGCCATGTTATATTTAAATTTGTCCCCAAAGCTCAGCTACCGAGGCTATGGAGGAATCTCCACCTAACTGATGTTCAAAATACCCTGGGTTCACCTCGTTAGTCTATCTGTAACTGTGCTTGGCTTGCTTCACCAGATTCACTTTGCCTGCACAGACAGTTGGGTGCCCCCTTCTCCTTTGCTCCCAGACCCCCAAGGTTGCACACTGATTTTTTTTTGTGTGTTGCCTATCCTCTCTCAATTTGTTCTTCCACATTAAAATGGGATTCAGTGAAATCATTATGACTCACCCAAGTTGCTACCTATTCCTAAGAATGACCATCCCTGAATTTCTGGGAAAATTATGCTCCCACAAACAAAGATGGGGAAAGGGAAGCCTTGAGTGGTAATGGGGCACACAAGGAAGTATCTAGCTGATGGATGAAGATGTGGATCTGAATTTAGACGAGAAAGCAAGGCTTTGTGATAGATGCCTTTACATGTTCAGTCAACTCCTGGATCAACCAACCCATGTGTTTCTTTGTGAAACAGCCTAGTTACACTCAGCTGGCCTGTCTCATTTCCAACACCATTTTAGATGTCTCTTGTCTCAATATCATATATTGCCTCTAATTATATTTGTTAATGTGCTACACCATTTTAGTCGAGATCAAGCATCTTTAAGAATTTTTTTTCATTTCCACATACTGGCTGCACCAGTCTGTTACACATTTATTGATATGGTGGTCTTGTGATAAACTTAGGAAACTCCTGAGACAATTAGAGTCCTTTAGGACTTCATAGACAATCCTGTGGGAAAACATCTTTCTGTCTTTTGTAGGATTATTGACTTGATGATATAATCCCAAAGCTGTCTTCATGAAAGAAGGAAGCCCTTGGGCTCAAGAAGAAAAGCAATAAGGCTAAAACTCAAGAGAATGGGGAAATAAGTTGCTCTTCCCTGTTGGAGGTGTCTTTCTATTCTTTGTGAGCTTCAACCAGAGGCAGCATTTCACAACAAAACTTCAGGAACCTTCAACTGTGTGATTCACACAAATGTGAAGACTACATTTTAGTTCAAATCCTTGATGACAAATTCTTTCACTATTGATATATTGGGACACCGTTACCCTGCTTACAAATTCAACATTCCACCCCGCAAATTCTAAAGGAGGTCAGCTACTCTTTACACCTGTTAAAATGAAGTTGAGAAAGGCTTCTCACCACCTGGCACAATGACAGTATCATCTAGAAAATCGCATCATATTTTGAGGACAAGGAAAAAGATCTCTAGCTAAACAGAAAATAGAAACAGTACGACTGTAAGTCAATGGTTCTAAGTGGATATCCTAAAATGGATAAAAAAAACCACTTTCTAAACAACAGTATTTCACAAATCCTTTTTTGTCATCAAGGATTGGAACTAAGATATAGTCTTCAAATTTGTGTGAATCACACAGTTGAAGGTTTCTGAAGTTTTGTTGTGAAATGCTGTCTCTGGTAGAAGCTTCACACTGTCCATTGGGACAGTGAAGAGTGCCTAGGAAGAAATGGATCACCTCCAATAATCAAAGTGTAAAACATTCACATCTTGAGGAGAGCCGCTAACCTGCAGACCTCTGCAGGATTTCCTAAGCACTTGCTTTGAAAGATAAAGAGCACTAAAATTTCTCCACCCATTTCTATCTAGTGCACAAATCATTTCAGTCTTTAAGAGAAAAATAAGGAGCGTGTGGGAAGAGCTGGAAGGAGATGGGTGAATGATGTATCTACAGTATTCATATATGAAATTCTCAAAAAACTTAAAGAGAAAACCAAGAAACAACCTTCTAGCCTTTTGTGGTCTCATTGGGAAATTCGATTTTACAAAATGTGGCCCCATTAAAGTTTGTCAACAGCTGATTATTTTTGAGACAGGATCTTGTGTAGCTCAGTCTAGCCTCAGACTCTCTGTGTAGCCGAGAATGAACTTAACTTTGGTCCTCCTGTCTCCATTTCTCAAGTGCTAGGACTGTAGTTGAGCTGCCACATCCTGTTCATGTGGTGCTGGGCTCCAACCCAGGGCTTCATGCATGCCCTGCAGGCCCTCTACCAACCATGCTGCATTCCCAGGCTCAGCATCTGATCACTGACTTCAGTCTTCCTATCTTTTCCCAATACTTTTGTAAACATTGTGCTTTCTGCCAAGTTCCTATTGTGCTCTGAAATCACAATCCAGAGATCAACCAAGGAAAAGCTTGACAGCAGATATGAGGAGGTTTTTTAATTTGTTTTGACACATAAAATGTAGAGGGAAACTTCAAAGGTAAATAGAATGTTCTGTGGTCACACTGAGTGTTTTGTAATTAATGGGGATACTCTAACAAGTCATATAACATTTCTGAGTTCATCAGCTAAGTAGAAATCAGACCTCCAGAACTATCTCAAGGACTAAGCAAAAGATGATATGAGGAAAAGCAAACAGCGTAGTCGACTGGCCTGTCAGTAAGGGTTCAGTCAACAGAGCCATCAAGTGTCATCTAGAGAGTTCTCATGCCACACCCATTTGCTAGGAGGACTGAGAGACAACGGACTGTGCCACAGGGACCAGTGTGTGCTCTACCAAACACCAGGGGCCATTGCTGCTGCTGCTGCTGCTGCTGCTGCTGCTGCTGCTGCTGAAATGTGCAGGATGGGCTTTGCTACAGTGCTTGACATTTACTTCAATGTGGACAATTCCTTTGTTCAGCTCCCACCCCCTGCGTCTCCTTGTTCTGCTTCTGGAAGGAGATACTTGGCAACTTCACACTAAAGAACTCACTGTGGGAAATAATTAAGGATACTGAATTTTAAATTCAGTTCCCAAATTTCTTAAGAATAAAGTCAATGTTTTTTTTGTTTCTTTTTTTTTTAGTAAGAACTAACATTTTTGATGGAGTCACTCCTGCCAATTTTTTGTTACTATCCATCCATGTTCTGGACAGGTGAAAAGAGTGCCTCCTGGGTGCAACCACAGGATGGACTGGATGCCGTGACTCTGCTTCTCTGGATACACACGTACTCGGTTATTATTCAATTTCATTTCTACCAAGGAGAGTCAAGCACTGATGTTGGGGTTTGAATCTTAACCGGATGCTTGACTCACCATCAAGGTGGAGGTAGATCTTTCAGGAACTATAGAGTTACACCTGGCCCATGGTTCTTTCCGTTCTTGTGAAGTCTTGATTTGCTATGTAAATAACCTCTGTCCCAACGCTTCCACAGCCACACATGGGCTGCTCTGCCATGCCTTCCTCACCAGGATGAACTGAACCCTTCTGAATCCACGAGTTAATATAAATCCTACACACACACACACACACACACACACACACACACACACACACACACACACATTCTCTCTCTCTCTCTCTCTCTCTCTCTCTCTCTCTCTCTCTCTCTCTTAGTTGTTTCTGTTCGGTATTTTGTCTCAGTGGTAACAAGTAATATGATTTGCCAATTGGAAAAACCATCAAGTTTTGGGCTCACTGCATAAAATTGTGTTCTAGAATGTTGAGTGTGGAATTACTTCCTGGTCTGGTTTTGACAAATTTAGATTTTTTTTTAAGAAAACAATATAATTGATAGCATTGGGCCCTTGGTTATCCTAAAAGTACCAGAGATACCAAATGCTTACATCTAAGAAGGATGTGGTCTATGGACACTGAAATGTTTTAGCACTTCCCAGGGATGGAGGTGAGAGCTCTGTGGTGATATATTGTGTGTCCCCCCCAATATATTGTACACCCTAATAAAGCTTATCTGAGGATCAGAGGAAAAAGCTAGCCACTATATTAAACACAGAGGACAGGCAATGGTAGCACACACCTTTAATCCTAGCATTCGGGAGGCAGAGATCCATTCAGATCTCTGTGAGTTCAAGGCCACATTGGGAACAGAGACAGGTGTGGTGGCGCACACCTTTAATCCCAGTACTAACCATAGAGGTCTGTAGGTCTGTACAGACAGACAGGAAGTGATGTAGCTGGGCAGAGAGAGGAAGTGAGATGCAGAACAGAAAGGCATATAGGCATGGGTATACAGGAAGTAGGTCTCTTTGGAAGCTGAGGAGTTGGTGAGGTGAGGTTGGCTGTGGCTTATCCTATTCCTCTGATCTCTCAGCCTCACCCCAATATCTGGCTCTGGGTTTTTTTTTTTTTATTAATAAGACCATTTAGCAATTCGTCTTTCAGATCTCTGAAAGGTAGGTTATGCCTACACCTTTGTCCATAACTGCAGCCCAGATGTCTCTGATCATCTGCCCAAACTGGAGCTTGAAAGGCAAAACTGAATGTGGTTTTCAAATCCAATGGTGCCCAGGCCATAGGAAGTTTTCATTGTCCCGGGATTTGACTGACGTACTTTTGACTAATCAAGTTGAGCAGTTAATTGCAGAAGGATGCCTGGGTGGTTCCTGTCTGCACAAGATGAAGAAGCTTTCCAATCATGCAAATGTGTGAGGCATTCGGCAATTAAACAAACCGTCTTGTAGCATTTCAAAAAGAGTGTTTTATGAAGAGTTTGTTCTAGAATCTGATGTTATGCCATCCTTAGTTCTCAGAGCCCTAAGAAGACAGAGGGCAGGATAAAGAGGGAGAAAGTAAAAAGCAAGACAAAACAAAATCCTACGTTTGGCAACCCAAATTACATCTTTTTTTTGGGGGGGGGTGGTTCAAGACAGGGTTTCTCTCTGCAGCTTCGCGCCTTTCCTAGAACTCGCTCTGTAGACCAGGCTGGCCTCGAACTCACAGAGATCCGCCTGCCTCTGCCTCCCGAGTGCTGGGATTACAGGCGTGCGCCACCACTGCCCGGCATCAAATTACATCTTAAAATTCTTCTGTAATTTGATTCTTACCTTGCTGCAACAGTGATATTAATTTACTATGGATTTTGTTTTGCTTTGTTTTTGTTTTTTTGAGTCAGGGTTTCTCTATTTAGCCCTGTAGGCCAGGCTGGCCTCAAACTCATAGATCTGACTGTCTCTACCTCTGGAGGGCTAGAATTAAAGGCATACACCATCATAGATTTTTTTTTAATACAGAAAAACTTTTCAAAGGGGAGATTTTAAGTCATTGGGTTAAAAAAAAGTATAACTTTTAAACGTCAGGAGTTTTCAGATCCTTTAATCTATGTGTAATTAGCAATGCCTTTCCCTCCATCATGGCTTTGTAGTCCCTATGAATACAGCTTGGGAAATTCTGTCAAAAGGAGAGGCAACATTTAGCATATAATTGCATACTCAGCTTCTAATTAATATTTGTAAATCCTTTCTTGGGATTTTTTTTTTTTTTGTCAGTGGGGTACTGCCTGAGAGAGACAGACAGTTGGAATTCACTCCACTAACCCACCCATCAGGGGCGAGAAATAAGTTGGAGTCAGAGGTAGTTAGGTAGATAGATGGCCAACATTACTTCTTCCATAATTGGCCCCAACACACACTATCTTTGCAAATAGACATCTCATGGTGTGCTGGTAAATTTTATGTGCTACCTACCCTGTTGGGGCCAAGAGTGACAGAGAGCTGGTTTAACATCATCTGGGGATATATTTATGTGGGTGCTTCTGGGAAAGCTTGTCTTTTGAAGCAGGTGGTCTTCCCTAAGGTGGAGGAGATCTTCTGATATGTGAAAGCACCAAGAAAACACAAAGGTACAATTTGCTTCCTGCCTGAGGTGAACACAAATCTTCTGCCCCAGCTCATGTAGTTCTCAAGCCTCCAGGTCCAGACTGGAGTCAGAAACATCAGCACTTCAGCTCTGGCTTCGAGCCTCACCACCAACCAGCTTTCCTGCGCTTGGCCTGTATGTGTGGCACGTCTTAGCCTCCACAGTGGCATGCTGTGACTTGGCTTCTATGACTTCATTTCTCTGAAGAACCCGGATTAACGCACATGCATTCCTCTAGTGTGTACTACTTTACCTGGATCACCTAGCCTTCATTCTCTCCTTTCCAAAGCCCATTAGAAACAGTTGGCTCAGCTCTGAATGGACAGCACTTTATTGGGCTTACATGGGACAGGCTAATAGTCTTATTGGCATTTATGCCTGGTCCTCTATGTCTGCTTCTCTTGAGAGTGGCATCTCATGGCTCAACATAAAACAGATCTTTTTTCTTGTTCTTTCCCATAACACATCAGATTGTCTTTCAGAATATTGTCCTGAGGTCTCCGGCAGCTTATTTTCACCCACATTCCCCTTAGCTTCTTAACTCTGAAAGGTGTCTTTGCTTTAAAACATGGGCCAGCGATTCTGGTGACCTAGCACGAAGAGGCATAATTTGTCGCCAGTGTGAGGCCACACCTGTTATATTGCCCGTATGTACCTGATACGGGGCAAGCACTTTCACGTGGGTGCTTGCTTACTCCTTACCAAACCATATCAAAACAGACAAAATGAAATGTTTACCAACTCTTTCTACATCCCTTTTCTGTGGGCAAGGAAGCCTAAGCTTGCCAACTTCCAAATATCCATAGCAATGCAACAAGATGCTAACCTCGGGCTCTCTGAACCCCAAGCCCATGCTTCTTTCCAGATTTTCTCCCTGAACCAGGTGCATCACCATGTTGGGATCTTGTTTCAGGTACAAAAGCAGAAGCCAGGAGGGTAGGGCCCAGCACTGTGTTCAATAACAACTGACTAAGATAATACCATCCTGTTCTGACTCCATTTTGTGTTTGCATAGACAGTTCTCAGCCCTCTGTTACCCTCCCCTAAAACTCACATCTGCCTTGGCAACATCTTTGAGATATCCATGGCCTTGACGGTGGCCCATATGTATAACCAAAATAATTGGGAAGTTATGTCTAAAATAACTACTACGCTCTGCCAGGAATAAATATTGCAAGGTTACTCCAACCCTAACTTTGATGTATTTTTGTGGGTTTTTCCTTTAAAAATACTGTATCCCTGAACTTGGGCCCCAAGTTCAAGTGAGTTTTTGGAGGCTGAAGCCGCTCTTGGTCTGGGCATCAATAAAAAGGAATTGAATTTTTTTTTTTTTTTTTGGTTTTTTGAGACAGGGTTTCTCTGTGTTGTTTTGGTGCCTGTTCTGGGTCTTACTCTGTACATCAGGCTGGCCTTGAACTCGCAGAGATCTGCCTACCTCTGACTCCTGAGTGCTGGAATTAAAGGCATGTGCCACCACGCCCGGCAGGAATTGAAAATTTTAATTGGCTTAATCAGCATGGGTTGTCAACAATTTTCTCATGTGGATCATTACAATAATAAGTCCTTTCAGTGATTTTAATGGGTACTAACTTTTTTTTTTTAATCCTGTCTGGAAACCACACAGGGAAACTTTAGGTCAAAGGTAAAGGTATAATTTTCTGGCAGAATTGTTAACACAGGTATGATCTGTTTCAAAAAGATGGATTTGTTGTCCTTGACTGGAGTACTTTTTTTTTGGCTTTGATGGACAGGAGGGCCCTGTGTTCCTAGGTCCTTCCAACTTTGAGTGAAGAGTACCATTAAATCTTAGGCTAAGTAACAACATTTGAAAAATCAAAATAAGTCTCGACACTTATAATTTAACCCAATGGGCTGGAGAGCTGGCTCAGTGGTTAAGAGCACATACTGCTCTTCCAGAGGACCAGAGTTCAGTTTCTAGTATCCACATGAGGTAGCCCACAGCCTGTGACTTCAACTTCAGAAGACCCAATTCCTCTGGCCTCTGAGGTCACTTGCACACACATGTACATACTCACACACAGACACACACAAGGCACATAATTAAAAATAATGAAAATAAATCTTAAAACATGGAACCTCACAAAGAACAGGATATCCCCTGCACAGATGCTGGGGGACAATCAGGAGTGGGCTGGGTATCGCTGTTGCTCTCTCTTCCCATCGCCCACTGCAGGGACATACCATATATTAGCAGGTTTTTCACAACAGACTAATTCAGATTCCCCTGTCAGACAAATCCCACCTGTGAGCACGGCTGTCTACACCACATAACACCACATAGATCAAGAGCTGGGAGAGGCCAGAGTCATGAACATCATAGCTTTCCATAAAAGTTAATTAATGACAGAAGCATATTGCCAGGAATGGCAGCACAACCCTTATTTATGGTTCAGGAAACTCCAAATGTAGGGACTTCCCTTCTCTTTCCCCCCAACCCCAGCAATACCCATGAGGAGCTTACCCAGCCCATTTCAGTAACTCAGTGAGTCATTTGCCAAGTCAGCAAGGAAACAGCATGGATGACATAAAAATTAATACCACAGCTGAATATCCAACATTCATCTCAAGGGAGATGGACCACCCCATGGATGCTGCTCTGTTCTCCCCTGTCCCTGTATCGGAACACTTTTACACCTCACATTTTTACTGTTGTTAACAGTTTCAACCCTCCACCTTGAGTCCCCCAAGGAACCCTTGTTGCTGAAAGAGCTTGCAGAAGCCCCCTCCACCTTCCCCTGCAGGGCCACCACACACAGGCTTGGCCAATTACTAGGGTAACAGCTCTTCAGTAACACATAGTTTGCATTTCAGGGAGGCCATGCAGCTTAGGGGCTGAAAGGGTACAGCTAGGTTCAAGTTCTGGTAAGGTATTCTAAGCATCTCCGTCCACTCACCGTCTGGATACTAATAATTACCTTGAGGTTGCCATGGTGTTTGACGTCACACAATGTGCGCACTTCAGCCCCTGGTGCTAAGAGCAAAGTGAGTGTTAACGGTATTGTGGCTTCTGTTTCTGTCCTTGTTCCCTCTGAGTGCCAGGTACCCACACACAGCTGAGGTCAAGCCCAGGCTAGTACCCTGACACGTTCTCTGTTCCACTCCCCAGACAGACTTGAGGAGGTGGCCGGATGGTGAGTGCAAACTTTAACTTGTGTACGGATCAGTTTGTCTTTGGCTTATTCCTTCTAAAGACATTCACAACCACTTCCACGTCTCAAGAAGAGGAAGAAAACTGCCCCGGGCGAGGGAAGCGGGAAGCAAGCAGGATACGCTTTTACGATTTCCACGTGTGGCTTGAGTGTTCCTCGCTTCCACCCTAAGTAAACCGATGGATGACGCCTTCTCAGAGCTCAGCTTTTATTTCTTTGTTTGAGAAGGACCTGATAGCAACCCCCTACCTCTTTCTCTCACAGCGCTCGGAATCGTGATAGGTGACGGATATCGAAGCCCCCACTTTAAAGCAGAAATCCTCCCCCCACACACACACACACACAAACATACATGACAATGATGCTTTGGTTGCCTGGGAACAGAAGCAGCAGTAGCAGCTGCCCTCAGTGCTCCTACAAATTATGAGAAAAATGACCATGGCGCTGAGACGTTATCCTGCTTGTGTAAAGGAACAGTCATCTCAGCAGTAATTTGTTAAATAGAGAAACAGAAATCCTTTGTGAAGACAGGGGTTTTTTATAAATGTTTGATTTGACCCAATCCGCTGTAGTCCTTACGGCTACCCAGCCTCCCCCCACGGCTGGCTTTAATTGCATGTCACTGCTAACTTCCTTGTAAAGAGACAGGCCTCTGCCATTCCTTCTAATTATCCAAATCACCAGCCACTGTGTGTGGCCTTACCTAAGGCTTTTAACCAGAAGTAATGTCACTAAATCAAAGTGAGTGGGAGGTGTCCCTGTTGCAATGACTCTAATAAATGTTACATGACATTCTTTAAGCCTGATGAAGCTACTCTCTCTGCGAGCCCGAGTCTAACGCGATAACTCACCAGTTACGAATATCAGAACCACAAGCCCGTATGCACACCACCTTTTCATTGAAGAAACACGTTGCAGAGGAGGAGACCTTACCCCCAGCCCCAGCTGTGAGAGGACGTTATGAAATTCAATATAACTATGTATCTGTTTCTAAAGCTACATCAAATCCAGCTGCTAGCACACAGGTTGGGAAAAACATCTTTATATACGTTATGCAGTGTAACCTGTGTATTCCCGTTTATGGCTACTGTGGCCCAACTACAGTTTGGAACACCGAGGCCTCATGAAGGTAAGTAATTTGTACTACACAGCTCTAAAGACAAGCAGAGCAGATGTGGGCCCGAGGAGAAGCAAGGCGCAGAGGAGGCCGGGACACACCTGTCTGATTCTCTATGTGTACAGTTACTTGAACATCAAGAGCATGCTGCGTGCATTTTGAACATTTGGAGCCACATAGGAAGAGGCTAAAATACAATAAATAACTTGTCTTGTGAAAAGTGAGCCCTTCTCTAGTGTTTCTACAACTTTACATTTGTATGACAGAAACAGGAAGAACTTGTGTTTTTTAGGTACTTAAAATGTTTGGCTCAGCTTGGAAATAGAAATATTTAAGAGTGCTAACACTGGGTCGCAGGCTTTCTTGTGGTGAATCTGTCGTTTGAACATGCATCAGGTTATAAACCACGATGGACAATTGTAATGGTTTCGATGAGAAATGTCCCCCCATAGGCTCAGGTGTCTGAACACTTGGGCCTCAGTTGGTGGTGCTGTCTGGGAGGTTACAGAGCCTTTAGGAGGCGGAGCTTTGCTAGAGGAAGTATGTCACACGTATGTCATACACACACAAAGATGCACAGACATACGATACATACATGTCACATGCATACATACACATAAATACAAATTCTTTTTAAAAATATTTTATTTACTTACTTGTGTGTACATTTGTCTGTGTGAGGGTGTCAGATTCCCTGCAAGTAGATGACAGGCAGCTGTGAGCTGCCATGTGGGTGCTGGGAATTGAACCCAGGTCTTCTGGAAGAGCAGCCAGTGCTCTTCACCACTGCACCATCTCTCCAGTCCCCATAAACACAAATTCGTTAGCAAATATTTCTTTAGTGGTTACTTTTACCGAATATTGTCATTTATTTTTGAAATACACGCTTTCAGACCGGAAAATGGGTGCAGTAACTGGAAGGGTTGGGAGCCCAACGTGAGAATCTGCCTCCAGAGACTGCACTGCTTTCCCTGAGGAGGAAGACGACGTCTAAGGCTAGTCCTCACATCGCCCAGGGCCCCTTGCCACAGAAAGGAAAGGGGTCAGATACAGAGGGAACCATGGATGGTCAGGAGGAATAGCAAAGGCCAACGACTTAGCAAAAAGGAATCCCAACGCGATGTGGGAGCCTTGACGTCCTATGCTAGGCAGGGTTTTTGGGTCAATTTGACACAAGCTGGAGTCATCAGAGAAAAGGTGACCTCAATTGAGAAAGTGCCTCCTTCAGCTTGTCCTGTAGGCAAGTGTCTAGGACGTTTTCTTGATTAATGAGTGATGGGAGAGGGCCCAGTTCACTGTGAGTGGTGCCACCCCTGGGCGTGGTGTAAGAAAGCAGGCTGAGCAAGCCATGGGAGCAAGCCAGTCAGCAGCACTCCTCCATGGCCTCTGCTTCAGCTCCTGCCTTGAGTTCCTGCCCTGGCTTCCCTGATGATGGCCTGTACCCTTGGAGCTGTAAAGTGAATACTCACTTTCCTCCTCAACTTGTTTTTGGTCATGATGTTTATTGTGGTAATAGAAAGCAAATTAAGAGAGTCAGTCTTCTTGTGTTCCTGAAGGGCACACTGGAAGGTCACAAGGACCTGTGGAATGTCCTCCAGATGATGGCCTACAAACATTTTATTTATTTATTTATTTATTTATTTATTTATTTATTTATTTATTTATTTATATGTTGGTTTTTCGAGACAGGGTTTCTCTGTGTAGCTTTGCGCCTCTCCTGGAGCTCACTTGGAAGCCCAGGCTGGCCTCAAACTCACAGAGATCCACCTGGCTCTGCCTCCCAAGTGCTGGGATTAAAGGCGTGTGCCACCAATGCCCGGCCATTTTTTTTATTTATTAAAAATCAAGCATGAATTTATCCACATCTATTAAGTCCTGGATGGTTTGTTTTGAGTGACGGGAAGCTACTTTTCAATAGAGAAGCAGTCTATAACCTAAAAGAGGCTCGGCTTTCAATGAATTAAATGGTATGTTTATGAAAGCTCAGAACTGAAAAAGTAGCTCATTGGCAGAGTGTTTGTGTGGCCCTGGTTCAAGCCCCAGCATCCCAGGGAAAAACAGTAAATAAATAAATAGAAGTTTTGCCCATTGAGCAAGAGAGCATTTGTCCAGTTGCAGCAGCTGTTTACTGTGGGCCTTCTCATATTCTCAACAGCCTTTTATTTGAAAGATAGTGGCCCTCATAGATGCGGGAGAAAACAAGGAGAAGTGCTCAGTCAAAGCCTGGTGATGCTCTAGCATGTGGCAGTGAGTTTCTTTTTCTCTTGTTTTCTTCTGGCCATTTCCCACCCTTGATTAGTAATTTTACACCCAAATAGTAAAGTATGAAATACTCCCTAATACTGCCACAGTGGTAAAAAGAGTTCAGTTTTTATGACCTGTCTCCAGAGATAGATCTTTAGCAGTATGTGGTGAGGTTAATTCAGTGTAAAACAGTGTAATACCTTTCTTATTTCTGTTCATTCATTTAGAAATTATGGGGCAAATTCTAGCAAAAGCTTTGCCTCACAGGACAGAGACTTGTTTGTGTTGGAAAACATCAGAGTCTTTCATCGTCTTTACTATTATCATTACTTAGAAGTAATTGAAATGTTTCTAATCAACTTTAAAAATAAATAGAAAAGGGTTATTTCCCATTTTTGTTCCCTCAGATTCCTGGTAGAAGGCACCATGATAGAAAACCTTGTGGTGGTATTGTGTTCCCCGAAATATTGTGCATGCTAATAAACTTATCTGGGGTCAGAGAACAGAACAACCACAATATTAAACATAGAGGTTAGGCAGTGGTAGCACACGCCTTTAATCCTAGCATTCCAGAGACAGAGATCTACCTGGATCTCTGTGTGTTCAAGGATACAGCCAAGCATGGTGACTCACGCCTTTAATCCCAGAAAGTGAGCCTTTAATCCCAGGGAGTGATGGCAGAAAGCAGAAAGGTATATAAGGCGTGAAGACCAGAAACTAGAAGCTTTTGGCTGGTTAAGCATTCAGGCTTTCGAGAAGCAGTTCAGCTGAGATTCATTTGGATGAGAACTCAAAGGCTTCCAGTCTGAGGAAACAAGATCAGCTGAGGAATTGGCGAGGTGAGGTGGCTGTGGCTTGTTCTGCTTCTCTGATCTTCCAGCATTCACCCCAATACCTGGCTCCAGGTTTATTTTTATTAATAAGAGTCTTTAAGATTCATGCTACTGCCGGGCATTGGTGGTGCACGCCTTTAATCCCAGCACTCGGGAGGCAGAGCCAGGTGGATCTCTGTGAGTTCGAGGCCAGCCTGGGCTTCCAAGTGAGCTCCAGGAGAGGCGCAAAGCTACACAGAGAAACCCTGTCTCGAAAAGCAAAAACAAAACAAAACAAAAAGATATAAAACTTTGTTCTCTTGCCCTTTGCCCTGAATCCAGAAACAGCTGTTGAGATGTATTTGTGTACAGTGGGAACCTCTGTACTTTTCTCTGCCCTGTTCACTTTCCCCTTGGCCACCTTCTTTCCCCCACTATCTTCTTCCTCTTCCAATCCTTCCTTTCTCCTTTCATCTTATTAATTAAAGCCCGTACCCTCCTCATACATGATGCTATTCCTGACATGGAAAAGCAGACAATATTTGCAAAGACTTGAGTGTACATCCTCTTATAGACCTCTCAGGGTAGGCTCCATGTGTGATGAAACACCAGTTTTCATTAATCCATCCAAAAGATAAGAGAGGACCACTCTTCACCATGTGCATTACTTTTTTCTTTGTTCATTTGGTGGTATCGTGGCTTGAACCCTTACACCGACCAGGTAACTTTTCTACACCTCTGACAATTCTCTAGTCTTTTTTGAATTTTTGCTTTGAGATAGCGTTGAACCAAGTTACCCAGACTGGTCTTGAACTTGTTCTATAGTCCAGGGAGGCATATAACTGTTCTGCTTCTGCCTCCTGAGTAGCTGGGATTATAGACCTTTATCACCTGGTCTGGCCACTGTGCACTATGAAGGATACAGACCATATATTTTTCCCATTTCTGGGTTCTTTGTGCCTGTTCATGAGAGGAAGAAGAGGCACAGATGATGTGAATTGGTCCCTTTAGTCTAATGGGGAAACCTGCACAAAGAGAGCATACTAAACTGTTTTAGTAAGTAGCTTTGCTGAGAAGAAAATGTGTTCCCTTTAGGATGACAGGAAGAGGGAGAAAGGTTGGGATATCCACATATGGACTGCTCTCACTGAAGGAGAGGGAATACCAATGGGGCTACACAGGCAGGCAAAATCTCAGTGATGTTCACCACCAGACAGAATGTCTTGTGATCAGTGTACATTCCCTTACGAATAAACATACAATCCCTTGTTTGGTGATGATGGAAAATGACGACACAGAGTCCCAAACAACCTGCTAAGTGCCCTGTCTTGGGATGAGCAGGGTATTGTGGGGCTTTGGGCTCTTCAGTGGTGACAAATGGTACCCTGTGACCTCGTCTGCCAATCTGCTCTAAATCAGAGGACATTTGTCCTTAGGGACCTGCCTAATTGCATGGCATTCACCAGAAACTACCGAGAAAGCCAGTTCTCAGCACAGCTACAATGCCATCACCTTGTATACTGTTGCCCCTGTATGTACCAGGTCATAGGATCCTGGTCTGTTGGATTTTCTTTATATCCATGATACTTCCGCTTGATCAGTGTGGATATGCCCATTTTTATTTTTCACAAGAAAAGCTGCTGTTATCAGAGATGATGTCACCTCCCCCAAAAGGAAACAGATTGTGCTTCTTTGCCAGCTGTCCCTCCTGGCAGCAGACAGTTCATGCCGCTCTGACCTTCAGAGTATTTACTCCATCCATCCTCTTCCACATTGTTGGTCTGACTTATAGAGCAACCAGACTCTGACAAGGGAAGGAAGAAGAAAAGGGGGCAGTGCGGGCAATAAAAACAGAGCAATCTGTACACAGAGGAGATTCTATTTAAAAGCCATGTCAACTTGAATCCAACAGGTCTCCATGGAGCTGGATTAGGACTGTGATTTTATTTCCTTGTGATGATGTACAAATTAGAGCAGACAGGTCTTAGTAGCCCTGCAGGCAACATGGGGTCTAGCATGGTTTCTGCTTCCTAGCTACAGAAGTGTGTGCTTGGATGCTACTGTGCATT
>CABHPQ010129327.1:5821-17905 GCA_902168405.1 Peromyscus aztecus | reverse complement strand
AACATCCATCTTTCCTTGGCTGCGCTGTGCTGTGGTGTGGAGGAGGAGACAGCAGCAGAGTTAGCCACTCAGCTGTGCAGCAGAAAAACAAGAAATGGTTCATAGAGAAGCAGGGATTCTCTTCCTTGGTCATTGAAAACATTTAAAATGGACTCCCCTTCTCCAGGGCCTGGATAGTAACACCCACCTGTGGAGATGCATTTGCCTCCCAGAAAGTCACAGGGTGTTGCTTCTCCAACATACACTGGCTCTGCTCGGAGTGAAATGAAGGCACTTTTCACATTCTGTTCGCTGTTCCTGATACAGCACCTATGAAAGTTCAAGTCGGCCTTGTACCATGAGCTACATTCTAACTTCATATCAATCACTTCTAATTCAATCTCTAATGAACGCTTGCCCCTCCCTCCCATATTTCCTTTCATAAAAAGACACAGTTCCTGCTTCTCACTTCATAAAAATGGCAAGAACAAGTTAACCTTTAGCTAATATGGATAAGAAAAGGTTAATATAAGTACAATGAAAACACAATTTTCCCACAATCTTAATTTTACAGTGAAATACAAAGCTCTTTAGGCTAGATAATTGTTAGTTTTTCTGGGGACTTACTGCATTACCCCACTTGGAAACCCATTAAGAATTAAAAGTAAACATGTCAAACAAGAACTGTTCCCTAATTAATACTAAGCCACATGCGAAAACATTCTTGAATACCAGACTTAGTAGTATTATATATTATACTGTCCCCGCTTGTAAAGAGTCAAATGTTTCTTCAAATGAGACTGTGGACCACTAAAGATAGCCAAGGTTGCACAATTTAGCCATCCATTTCACATACCCCAAAGCAAGGCTGATACCTCCATCCTAAAGATCAATTAAGCCTAGCTATCTTCCTGTGAGAGCACTGATTAAAAAGCATATTGATTAACAGAGATGTTCAGGAGTGTATGTCATCTAAAGAGAGGCACCTGAGGTCAGAGTTCAGTTCTCCAGTATGATTCCTGGCTCCCTGTTCTAAATACTATATCACAGGGAGATGGAAGAAATGTCACGCAATGCTTTACAAATCTCTGGAAGTTAATGCTGGTGTTTGGGGGGTAGAAACTAAAGCCAATCACAAATACATAAAACCCAACTAACCACTCTGATCTCTACAGCTTGTATACAACTTTTACCCAAATATTAGTAGTTTTCCTAGAACTAAACCAAAAGTCTTCCAAGAAACAGGATCTACCTGACTAGAACATCCAAGCAATCGGAGTGCAGAATACCATAGCAACGGAGGGGATGTGGGTACTACCCTGATGTGCTCCCTCTGCCAGAATCTCTGTCCAGCCACATAAGTTCTTTGGACAGAAGGTAGGCAGTTTTCAGGGACTCTAAGCATGGCTTCCTGCCGTGACATTGTTCACGTTTGTCCTACACATTTGGTGACATGGTATCAGATGAATTTGAAAAGGACAAAGAACATAAAATCATCCAGAAGTTCACAGAGAATCATCTCATGTGGAAGAGATAGCACACTGGTAACAAGTAACAATCAGGGAGCTCCTTCTTCACCCACACCATCTCACATGACAGTGTTACCATGTGTAAGAATCAGGGAGTTCCACCTTTACCCCACCATCTCACGTGACAGTGTTACCATGAGCTACAAGGCAGATGAAACCAGAGCTCACCCACATCCGAGATTTCACATTCAAGTAGAGGAAAATGGATTGATCCGTGCTTCTTAGTCAGCAACAAACATATTCTTCCAGAAGACAATTCTGTGTGCCCCAAACTCTAGTGTTTTAGGTACTCCATAACAGTTTGTCAACTTGTAACTAAATTACAATTTCCAGACACCAAATGTAGCCTCTGGTCTGAAAAAGCTAGCATATGTCTTTGAAAGTGCTTGTCATGGTTACATGTCTACTACACTTAAAGTCTGCAGCCTATTAATGGAAACATATGTAGAATAAACAGAGGGGGAGTATAATGGGAGGAAAGAGTATCAAGACAGATTTTAAAAGTCATAAAATGCAGGTTTTGTTCTTCAAGTCATAAAAAAAGCATGCCAGTCTGTGGTTTAATATAATAAAATGTAACAATGAGAACCATAACAGTTTAGCTATATCATAGCAGGATAAAGAAATTACAGCCTGTACTTGGTAGAGACCTCTACCAAGGACAACTGACTAGAACAGTGGCTGTACTTTGGGAATGGCTGACTTCGGATGGCACAGGCGCAGGGGAGCCTTGGCTTCATCTTCACAGAGGTGGAGTCTGAGGACTGTCTGACATCTGGACTCACATCTCCTGAGCAGACTGAACTCTAACCAGCCACATGAGAACAGCCTGTCACTGGATTCCGTGCCTTGTACTCTCTAGGGTTTGCTGACTTTGTTAATGCTCATAGTGAGCATTTTATATTAGAGTTTGTGGATCAGGGGAATCTTGATTTAGAGAAGCCACTTCTAACATCACTACCATTCCATTAGGGTATGTTTTATGAGACAGCAGGAGAGACGGGGAACTCCATGTAAATGTTGCATGTAATAACAATATACATAAAAGCAACCCACCTCCAGCCAACAATTGGCATGTCTGTTGAAGAGTAAAAGCTCATTCTTATCATGTGTTATGTGATAAGAAAAGACTAGGCAGCGTGTTATATTTTTAAAAATGATTTCTCTTAATACCTTTTCATAACTGAAATGTGGAGCACCCACCCGACATTTGGAGGGAGAGCCAAACAATTTTTTTGTAACAGCAGCACACAGTAGTCTGGAACCTCCTTGAAGTTAATTGCAGCGCAGCTCTCTAATGAAACTTTCCGTCTATTAAATCTTAACAGGCATAACTATAAAAATGGCGCCAAGCTTGTTCCTGCTCTGGAATGTCCCAGCCAGAACTTTGTGACTTTTACCCTTTATCTTTGTAATTACTGTAATTATTTCAGAGTTGGCGTAGAATCAAGATCTAAGAATGCACCCCCCCCCCCCCTACACACATAAAAGTCCTTTTTTTTTTTTTTCTGAGGGTGGGAAAGGTTTGAGATGACCCTTCAACCGATGAAGCAACAAGTGCCTTGCTATATCTCTTTCACTGTCCTACAGTGGGGTCAGGGACACCTGGATTTCCTCTGAGTTCCATAGATACATAGAGAATTCCCTCACAGCCTCAACGGAACTATGGTTTCTTGGCAAACTCATTTCATGTCTTGTTTTTGATAATACATACATTAATAAGAAATAATTTTATAAGTACTATCAGCATGGGGAGAAAAGACATTAAAGTGATTAATTTTGGTGATTGTCCTTATATGTTGGGTGGCCGTTACGACTTTCACAGTAAACCCTGTTTTCTTAATTCTTCCTAATATTAAAAACACATACTTTAGAGACAACACTCTGAGAACCTTCATTTATTTTAGTATTGATCCCAAGCTTTTGCCCTAAATCATAACAGCTAGAGAAAGGAAATGTTTAACTCGGGGGTGAGTGTAGGGATCAGCTGAGGCCAGACTCCAGGTATAACGCAGTGTAGTAGTCTTTATAAATGAATGCCTTGCTGCAGGGAAGGGCATTTGTAGTTTAATGCCCAGTGGGCATGTCATTCCACTTCTATTTCCTCTTCACAAGGCTAGTCGCAGTCAAAAAGACAGCATGTACAAATATAGCTTTGGCTATGATAACTACAACATAAAATGTGTTAATTAACTTCTGAAAAGTAAGTTTTGATCAGGTTTCTAATAACTGCCTAGCACCTTGATGATAAAGAAGATCTTTTGAAAGATGCTGAAGACCAAAATTTCCCCTCAATCATCATCAGCTCTTACTTTGTATGACTGTCCCTTTACAATAAGATACTAGGCATGGCATGGGTGTATCAACTAAAAAGTAGGGTGTCCCTAAATGGGGCCAGGACACCGACCACCTGGATTATTATACTTGCTCAGAAATCTTGTTAAAATTTCTCAGCTGACTGGATCAGAATATGTCAGGGTGGCGAGTGTGGTGGGGAATTGCGTTTGCCCACTTTCCTAACTCATTCTGGTCAGGTTTCCAGGACCAAGCCTTTTTGTAGGACATGGGAGAGGAGGAGGCCTCCAGCTTATTTCCTCTTGATTTCTCCATATCCTGTAACCAAGGTGTGTGGTGTCTTCATCAGGTTATTACCAGACTATGGAGGCCTACAGGGGTTTCCTGGTGAGATCTGAGCTTGCTTTACTGGTGGAGCCCACTAGGTTTCCTGGTGGCTGTACCCAGCAGGACTGCATAAGAGGTTGATTGGACTATGGGCCTGGGTACCAACTGTTTATAAGGGTCTACACGTGACTGTGACTAGCAAGGGGGAGGTCTTTTGCTCCACCCCTTGGCATTGTTATAAATAGACCTTTTGAATAAAGTTTTGTGCCGGTAGATAAGGGTCCAGGCCCACCCGAGGCTATCTTGTGTTTTCTCTCTGTTTCTCTCCCTTCTATTTCTAAGTCTCTTATCCCTCATTCCTCAAGAGTCCCTGGGGTAAATAAATATGGGGGCTGGTCCCCCACACTTTACCCAGCAGGACTGCATTAGAGGATGGCTTCACCACGTACATGGTTACCAGGTGATTGGAAGGGTCTGCACTTGGCTGTGCTGGGGGGAGGTCTTTTGCTCCGTCCCTTGGCATTCCTATAAAAAGCCCTTTTGAAGAGCCAGAAGGGGCCAGTGGATATTGATCCAGGCCCTCCCAAAGCTATCCTGTGTTTCTATCTGTTTCTCTCCCCTCTATGTTTCTATCTAAATATTTCTCCCTCCTCCCTCCTCAAGAGCACCCTGGGGAAAAAGTGGGAGCCGGCCTCCCACAGAGAAATGGGTAGGCTCCCCACACCAGACTTTCACCAAATATTTTTTAATGTCATATTTTGCAGAGCAGAAGTTTTTAGTGTTTGTTTTATATTACAAATTTCTGTTTATGTTTGTTTTTATTTCTCTTTTTTGCCTATTTTGTTTTTTCTTTTTAGAATGCATGTCTTTAAGAATATAGAACAAGTCTTTTCATTATAATTTAACACTTCAATAATTCAAGTTACAATTGGCCACTGTTTGACTTAAATTACATCCATGTTAAAGAATTAGGGAAAATACTCATGGTTTGGAAGAAAAGTTCAGAGAATTGTCCTGGTTATAATAAATCTTGGTAGGTATAGGGATATTCAAATTATCTGTTTCATATTGAGTGAGTTGTGGTTCTTTGTGCATTTCAATGAAATGGTTCATTTAATCTAAGTTGCCATTTATTTGTATCTAGGGATTTTCATATCATTGCCTTGTGATTCTTTTGATGTTTGCAGGATCTGCAGTGAGGACCCTTATTTCATTCCTGATGTTGGTAGTTTATTTGCAGCTTTTCCTTTTGTTTATGCTGGTCTTGTTAAAAGTTTGTCAATCTTGAACTTTTCAAAAAGCCAGATCTTTGCATCTGCCTTTTCTATTGTATTTTTTCCTTTTATTGATTTCTGCTCCTTACCACTTCCCTTTGGTATTATTGTATCCTTTTCCGAGGTTCTTGGCTGGGGGGAGTTTAAATGATTGACAAGCAACTTCTCTGCTCTCCTTGTATATGCATTTAGTATTATACATTATCCTATGATCGTGGGTTACTTATTTTTAGCTCTGTTGCACTGCAGTCAGAGGATACACTAAATTATTTCTCTTTCTTTATTTGAAGCTTTTAAATAATTCTGGGTATGACTTATTTTGGTGACAGTGTTATTGTAATGACATCTGAAAAGAATATACTGTTAGGAGGGATGTTCCACAGACACTTTCTTGACTCAATGTGCACTTCAGTTTTTCCATATTCTTGCTGATTGCCTTCCTGATGGTTCTATGAATGACTGAGAACAGGGTGTTGATCTTTCTAACTGTATTTGTAGGGTTTTCCATTTCATCATTCAATTTTATCAGTTTTGCTTTATGTGATTTGGAGTTTTGTTGTTTGGTGAATGAACATTTGGGATTCCTATGTATTTTTGGTGTGTCGACCCTTCTGTCTTTGTGGAATGTTTATCACAGCATCCAATAATTTCCTTGCTCTGAGGTCTCCTGTTAGTGTAGCTATTCCTGCTGTCTTTGGATTAGTGCTTGCATGGATTTTTTTAAATCATCTTTGTCATTCAGGGTATCTACATCGTATTTGAAGGTATTCTTGTGAACAGGATAGTTGAATCATTCCTTTTTATTCACTCTCATATTCTTTGGATTGGTAGATTTAGTCTACTTACATTTAACGTAATTATTGTTATGCTAAGACACAAATAAACCTTTTTTTTCTTTTCAGTATCTCTGGTTTTGTCTGTTGGTTTATTGGATTTATTTTTCCTGATTTTCTATGGGATACTTGAGTTTATTTTTATAGTTCAATTGTGTGTGTATACTTAAGTTTATTTTTATAGTTCAATTGTGTGTGTGTGTGTGTGTGTGTGTGTGTGACTTGTATCTATGTATGTGCACATGGCACACGTGGGGGTCTGAGAATAGTTCCGGGTGTTCAACCTCACCTTCCATCTTGTTTAAGACAGAGTCTTTTGTTGTTTGTCACTGAACATGCCAGGCTAGCTGGCCCACAAGCTTCTGGGGATTCTCTTGTCTCCACTCGCCCTCTCCTTCTAGGAATGTTGGGATTAGACATGCTCACTGTCTTAATTACTGTTCTGTTGCTGTGAAGAGACACCGTGACCAAGGCAATTCTTATAAAAGAAAGCATTGAATTGTGGACTTGCTTACACTTTCAGAGGTTAGTCCATGATCGTCAAATGAGGAGTATGGCAGCAGGCAGGTAAGCATGGTACCAGAGAAGGAGTTGATAGCTGCATTCTGACTGGGGAGTCAGAGACAGAGACACAGAGAGACAGAGACATAGAGAGACAGAGACACAGAGACACACAGAGACAGAGACACAGAGAGACAGAGACACAGAGACAGAGAGACACAGAGAGAGACAGAGAGAGAGACAGAGACACAGAGACAGAAGAAAGAGAAAGAGGAAGAGGGAGAAAGAGGAAAAGGGAGAAAGAGGAAGAGGGAGAAACAGGAAGAGGGAGAAACAGGAAGAGGGAGAAAGAAGAGAGAGAAAGAAGAGAGAGAAAGAAGAGAGAGAGAAAGAGAAAGAGAAAGAGAGAGAGAAAGAGAGAGAAAAGAGGAAAAAAGGAGAGAAAAGAGAAAAGAGAAAAAGAGAGGAAGAGGAGACAGCCTGGTGTGGGCTTTTGAAACCTCAAGGCCCTCCCCCAGTGACACACTTCCTCCAACAAGGCCACACCTCCTAACCTTTCTAATCCTTTCAAACAGTTCCACTCCCTGATGACTAAGCATTCATCTCTGGGGGCCATTCTTATTTAAACCACCCCACTCACCCTATACACCCAGCTTTTATGTGGATTCTGGGGACCGGAAATCAGATCCTCATGCCTGCATTGCAAGCATTTTTACCCAGAGCCATCTCCCCAATCCTAGGATTCCATTTAATTTGTTCATCGTGTTCTTGAGTGTGTTTCTGATGCACTTTTCCCCACACTGCAATAAGTAAACATAACTTTATCACGGTCTACTCATGGCATAATTTCATAAGACTTGTGAAATACAGAAACATTACCTCTTCTTACATCATTAAATTATGATATAGTTGTCTTCATGTCTCACATATACTTGAGCAACTTTACAGGTCAAACTTTGGCTGTAAACCATTGAGAAATCTCAAGAGGAGTTTATATATCCTGGGCTGTTCCTTCCTTCCTGATGCCCCAAGGTTCCTTTTGTGTTGCTCCTTTCTGCTTAGAGAACTTTTCTTAGCATTCTTTTAATACAGGTCTGCTGAAGACAGAGTCTCCTAATTTATCCTTATCTGAGAACATCTTGCATTCTCCTGCATCCCTGAAGGGTATTTTTATGGGGTAAGAATTCTGAATGGAGAATTGTCTTTCCATGACTGAGAAATATTATGATGCTTATTTCTTAATGGTTTCTGATAAGAAATATAGTGAACATAGGGCTTTCCCTGGAGGGTGGTTGTTATACTCAGTGTTACTCCATTGAATAAAGGTGTACATGGAGATAGAGCATTCATACATTAAATAAATAAATAGATAGATAGATAGATAGATAGATAGATAGATAGATAGATAGATAAATAAATCTGGGCACATTTAGGTCTGCTGACAGACATTCTTGTAAGAAACACACTGATACTAGATTCAAGACACCAGATTCAAACACTGACTCTGCACCAGTATTCATCTGATATCACTCCCAGGGGTAGGGGAGGGATGCATCATAGGCACTGTGTAGGGATGGAGTTGATAGACATGAGTGATTGATTGGATGGCCTCAGAGGGGAACAGTAAAAAGTCAAAGTCAACATCTCTCTTAGGGAAATAATTTAGGTAGTTGTGGCTAGAGTTTTCCTGCCTGGCCCACAGTCAGGATAAATCTCTTTCACCTGCCAGTCCCACAGCCGCTCAGACCCAACCAAGTAAACACAGAGACTTACATTGCTTACAAACTGTATGGCCGTGGCAGGCTTCTTGCTAACTGTCCTTATATCTTAAATTAATCCATTTCTATAAGTCTATACCTTGCCACATGGCTCGTGGCTTACCGGCATCTTTACAAGCTGCTTGTCCTGGTGGCGGCTGGCAGGCAGTCAGTGACTCCCTCTGCCTTCCTGTTCTTTTAATTCTCTCTGTTAGCCCCGCCTATACTTCCTGCCTAGCCACTGCCAATCAGTATTTTATTAGCAACACATTTGCCATACAGAACATCCCACGGCAGGTAGTGGTACCTGTAACAAGTCTTTCTCTGTCCCACCAGCCCAAATAATGACACCAAGACTTCTTATTAATTATAAAAGCTCAGCTTTAGCTTAGGCTTGTCCCACTATCTCTTATAACTTAATCTGCTTTTATTAGTCTATGTTTTACCATGTGACTTTTTACCTTTCTTTTATTCTGAATGTCTGACTCCCCATGTCTCCATGGCATCTCCTGCATGCATTGATTTTTTTCCTCCTACTTCCTCTCTCTCTTCCTGGAAGTCCTGCCTATACCTCCTCCTGATTTGTTATTGGCTGTTCAGCTTTTTACCAGTCACAGAAATATATCTTTTCACAGTGTACACATATCCTACAACATTTCCCCCTTTTTGCCTAAATAGAAAGAAAAGATTTTAACTCTAACATAGTAAAATTATATACAATAATTATCAAGTAAGAATTACACTTACAATATCCAGTCCATTTGTATTTGTCAAATTTAGAAAAAATACTCCATTATTTATCCTATCTTGGTGAGTTCAAAGCTTTATACCTAATTTATCTTCTATCATAACTAAGGAAAATTATAACTATAACTATCCAGTCTTCAGCTCCATCAAATACCTCATAAGAATATAATATTACCTGAGTAAACAGAAAGTAGAGTGCAAGTCACTTCCAAAACTATAGAAATGACAGAGACATCTGGCTGCCTGGACAGTCACCCAAGATTCCTTTGCAACATTGGGGCATCCATCTTCGGTCTACAGACCTAGAATATCTGGGAGACTTTTCTTGTAGCAGGAATTTTGAAGGACTGTCCCACCTTGTCTTGGCAAAGTTTGGCAGTTGCTTTTCTTTGTGTCCTGCATGTTCAATTTGGACAGTATTCTGTCAGCAGTTGAGGCAAAGACAGTTTCTTGCCCAAATGGCTAGCTTTGCCACAGTGAAAGCAAACTCTATATGGAGGTTCTTCAATGCCCATCATCATTTTGTGTTGTGCTCTCCTGACTGCTTCTTGTTGTCTGGGGGTGACAGAATTTTTAGGGAAACATGAGAAGATTGAGATAATGGTGAAGTCCCAGAAAAAAATAGTTGTAACACATTTGTATTAGTCTCAGAACTGTTTCCACGCAGAAGCCTCAGTATATACGTCACCTGTCTTGTAGTTTTTCTTGGTTTACTTCTTTAAGTCTATAGACAAGATTTTCAGGAAGTCTCCTCCAATGAAACTTGATCTCTATTAACCTTGAAGGAATCCACAGCCTTTTATTTTCTGAGGAAAAGAGAAAAGCATAACCTCTCCCCCAACATAATAAATTTTCTGAATTTCATTTTAAAGTTTAGATATTCCTAAAGTACCTAGGCTGGTTTAATTCAGCAGTTCCTTTTACAATCCCATGTCTTGCAGCAGCTGTCCTAGGCTTATCAGCATTCAAAAAATTCAGAGTCAACATAATACCATATAGGATCCAGACTCTCAGTGTATTTCTCATCTTTACATGGCTTTTTCCTTTATATTACTTTACTCTCTCTTTAAAGACTTTTTATTGTTTTTAAACTATTTATTTTTTATGACTGTCTATACCCATTTTCTTTCTTAAGTATATATAAACATCTTAAAACACACTGTAACCTGTTTAGAGGGTTTTTTTCAGTCTGGACCTGCTTTACTGTGCACATGTAGTATTTCCTGACTACATGAGCCAAATCTTAGACTCACCTCGTGGCTTTGTTCTGGAAGCTGTCTTCACCCTGCTTCAGTCTGTGAGATCCAAACTCTATGCCTATGGGCCCTGGCCAGGACTCTCTGCCCCAGCTCTGAGAAGTTTCTGGGCCCACACTTTGGTAGGCATTTTTACCTAGTCTTCCACCACTGAGTAGCATGCCGCTCACTGCTCACAAACCCCATTTAAGTGCTTGGTAGCAGGGCCTCTTAAAAAGAGCCATGCCTCTGTATGCTGAGCCTACCCATGAGACCACTTTCTCAGACCCTATGTGGAAATATATGCCCCACACTGGGCACCATAAGTAGATGGAGCTTTCTTTAGGCTACCAGCTAACAAATAACAACATGGAGACTTAATTATGAAAGCCTGACCTTAGCTTAGGCTTGTCTCATTAGCTCTTATAACTTAAAGTAACCCATTGATTTTAATCTACTCTGTCATGTGGCTCATTGCCTCCTCTCTCTGTACTGTCCATGCTGCTTCCTCTGTGTCTGTCTGTCTGGTCTCTGACTGGCTGGCCACCAGCTGGCTGGCTCCCAGCTTTCACTCTGCCTGCCTACCCCTCCTTTGCCTAGCTATTGGCCATTCAGCTTTTTTTTTTTTTAATTTGGTTTTTGAAACAGGATTTCTCTGTGTAGTTTTGGTGCCTGTCCTGAGTCTCACTCTGTAGCCCAGGCTGGCCTTGAACTCACAGAGATCCGCCTGCCTCTGCCTCCCGGGTGCTGGAATTAAAGATGTGCACCACTACCACCCAGCCAGCCATTCAGTTTTTTATTAGACCAATCAGATGCCTTAGGTAGACAAGGTGAAGCAACAACACATCTTTACACAGTTAAACAATTATTCTGTAACACAAACAAATGTAACACATCTTTACTTAGTTAAACAAATATTTTATTCCATAACAGGTACCATTTTCTAAGATAAGAAGTGCTGGGGGAGAGGAAAGTTTGAGGGAAAAGGAAAGATTACAGGAGTGAGTTTAGTCCTAATGAACTTGACTAACCTCAGAACTAGAGGAAAGATTACAGGAGTGAGTTTAGTCCTAATGAACTTGACTAACCATGCTCAGAACTGGAGGAGGGAAAGATGTCACAATTATTATACAAAACCCTCTGCCTAAATAAATGGACTTTCAGTCTTATCTTCTCCAATACTGGGCCAGTTTCTGAAATTCATCTTTTAAAGTCTTATGCAAGCTGATGTCATCAGCCCCATTGGGGTGTGGAAATGTACAAAGGAAAAACCTAACTGGAAGCAGCAGGCAGTTGAGTGTAGTGTTCTGAAGCTGAGAAATAGGTCTGCTTCCTGTGGTCCTGGGGTGACTGAGATCATCCAGGGACAGAGAGCTCAGGCAGATAGTACAGCCCCAAGGACTGTCATCACTGAGTAACAGCAGAGAAAGAGGAGCCAGAAAAGTAGATGGAGGGAAAACTGGCAGAGATGTTGGAGCAACAACAGACCCCAAACATGTAAAAGTAAGGCTGGTGTGACTATCAGTTCACTGCATCTTGAGCCCAGGATTCTGTCCTGCCGAGCTGCCTGCCGTTCTAGGTATGCCCGGAGCTGCCTGCCGTTCTAG
>CABHPQ010129323.1:0-11311 GCA_902168405.1 Peromyscus aztecus | reverse complement strand
ATTCCAAGTTCCTCTAAGGAAGAGTTCCAGTCATGTGTGTTGGTTTTCTAGAGTTGGCTTTTTATAAACAAGGGCACACAGTGTGTCCTCTTGTTCCGGGTTTCCTTCTCTCTGCACTGTTGGCCATATTTATTGCAGCTGCCCTGTTTGTAGATCATTTATTGCAGTGTGTATATGCAGCATACATGCAGTATTTCTCTGTGGGAACGGGCTGTGATTTGCTTATCATCTATATCTGGGATTTAGACAATTTCCAGCTTTGTACTGCTATAGACGGAGCTACTATGAACATCCCTTTGGGGGTCTTGGCAAACAAGGCTACACATTTTTATTTGTTGTATACTTGAGAGAGAAATTTTCCATCTACATGTATTTGAATTTTATACTCATATTCTTCTGACGACTAATGTGAACACGTGTTTGAAAAGGTTTAAAGGTTACAACAGAGTGCAGCAAAACATCGCTGCCCCGTCTGGCTGTTGACCAATCACTTGGTTCGCCTTCTAAGAAGCACACTGTCTGTGGTTTCGTGGGGGGTCGGTTTTTCTTTCTTGGAAGCAGCTGGCTCTGTCAGTTACAATTACAGCTTTCAAACCACACCCTAGCAGCCATGCTCCTGGTGATGCTGAAACATCTCCTGCACGCAGCACGTTTCTGTTTTGGTTTCTGTGGCTACTCTCCGTTTTGTGTTTTGAGACAGCACCTTACGTGGTCCATGCTGGCTTCCAAACTGCTATGTAGCTGAGGATGACTTTGAACTCTGGTCTTCCTGCTTCCACTTCCCAAGTGCCAGGACTACAGGTGTGCACCACAGCCGCCTGGCTTCTCACTGGTTACTGTCCCAGACTCAGTGGGGGGTGTAGACAGAAAGGTGGTGCCTAACAATGGGGGTAACTGGATCCAGAAAAGAAAATCCTTTATTTTGGATTTTGATGAGAGTTGGGACAGAATCTGACTTTCTGATTCTAAAACTAAGGTATAGTTCTTTTACGAAGGAATTGGGGGACTCTAAGTGGCAATGTGCAGGCAGCTGGCACCTCATCTGGGCTGCTTTGCCTAAGCTTATGGGAGTCTGTGGACCAGAACCACTTCCTTGGTCTGCAGAGCTCTGCCACACAGGTTTCGCAGGGCCTTGACAGGGCAGGAGAGCGCCAACACTTCCCAACAAAGCTTTGCAACTCCATATTTATTTTCTGTTCAATTAGATGGATTTGAGTATTCGGTCTTGCATTTTTCCAGAGAGCTACCACAAAAATAAATAAACATAAAGTTAGGGACTTGCTAGATGACTCAGCAGGTAAAGGCCTTTGTTACCAAGCTTAATGACCTAAGTTTGACCCACGTGGTGGAAGGAACCAGTGAGCCAACCATGGCACGTTGTGGTGTTGGAAACCCCGCCCCCACCCACACATTGGTAATTAAAGTTGAAAAAAGAGTTGACCAAACATGGTGGCAGTTGCTATCATTCCAGCACTTAAGGAGATGGGGGTAGAAGGACCCCAAATTCAAGGCCAGCCTGGGCTACACAGTTACCACTGTGCGGCTAACCCACTCCTCTGTGTATTAGCTGGAGGCCTAGAGTTCTCTTTTGGTTTCCTTCCTCTGCCTGTCACCTTTTCCCATGATCCCTTTCTCTTCTTTTGGTTTCCTTTCTCTGTCACCGGTTTCCATTCTCTGAGGAACTAACTCAGCAAAGTCATTCCCTGCCTGCAGCTCGGCCTGTCATGTTCCCACAGTGGCTGTCAAGGCTTCTCAGCTGGGCTTTTGTGCTCAGAAGGGGGGGGAGGGGGGATATATATAGATGTCTCATTCATCTTTGCATTTACTGGAGGGGGGGGAAGGGGGGGGTTTCAAACTGGATTGGTCTCACCCCCTGGCTAAACTCACTTCAGCCTGGCCATTGCCCTAGGTGGATGAGGTCACCCAGTTTGAACCTCCCCAGCAGGAGGGGCACCTGGGAACTTGTTGGCATGAATGAAGACTTTTCAGCATGAAAATGGCCCTGTAAAGAAGGTGTCTCTGGGGCTGGGAATGTAGCTCAGTGGGTAGAGCGCTGGACTAGCATGCAGGAATCCCTGGGTTTGATCCCCCAGCACCATATAAACTGCGAAGGTGTTGCCTGCTTGTAATTTCAGCCCTCAAGGGGGAGAGGCAAGAGGATGAGGATTTAAGCCCCACTCTGCCCCCCAGCTATAAGTTCAAGGCCAGCATGAGATACAGGAGACCCTGTCTCAAAAAAAGAGAAAATGTTATTATTATTATTATATTTACTCTCCCAATTAGGAACATGATCACAGGAGTCAAACACGATGCAGAAGTCCACATTACAGAGAAAAACGAAACTAGTTCTCTTCTTGGGCTTTTTCATTTGTATATTTTTATTTTCTTATTTTATTTGTTTTTTGAGACAGGATTTCTCCATGTAACAGTCCTTGCTGTCCTGCAACTAATTTTATAGACCAGACTGGCCTTGAACTCACAGAGATTCCCTCTGTCTCTACCTCCTGAGTGCTGGGATTAAAGGTATGCAACACCATGCACATCTTCATTTTTATTGTTTTAATGCTTCGTCGTTCAGAGACCGGAGGATCTTTCTGAGTTTGAGGCCAGCATGGTCTACAAGTGAAAGTGAGTTCCAGGATAGGCAGGGCTTCATAGTGAGATTCTGTCTTAAAAAACAAAAAAACAAAACACACACACAGACACACACACACACACACACACACACCAAAAAAAAGAAAGAAAGAAAGAAAGAAAGAAAGAAAGAAAGAAAGAAAGAAAGAAAGAAAGAAAGAAAGAAAGAAAGAGAGAGAGAAAGAAAGGAAAGAAAGCAAGGAGAGAGAGAGAGAGAGAGAGAGAGAGAGAGAGAGAGAGAGAGAGAGAAAGAAAAAAAGAAAGAGCTTCAAGCTGTCCTGAAACTTGCTAGGGCAAGGATGGCCTTGAACTATTGATCTTTCCGTTTCCACGTGCTAGGCACTGGGATACAAGCCTGCATCACCATTTTATTTTATATTTATATTGTGCTGGGCTTGGAGCTCACGCACACAAGGCAAGCACTGTACCTACCTACTGAGGTCCATCCCAGCCTCGGCAAACTTGACTTCAAACGTGTATGTTACAATTCTTTGAGACTTGACTACTTATTTTAGGTGATGGTTTATTTTCAAAGGAATCACCAAAGCGTCTGAGCAAATAAAATAGTGTCACCAAGAGAAGCAGTTTAAAGAGCCTGGAGGAAAGGCATTCTTGGGAAGAGGGAGTCCCTTTCCCATGGGTGTGGCCAGCTTGTTCTGGACAACCCATCAGTGGCGTGCTGTACCACGAGGCAGAGAGTTGTGGACAACCAACCTGTCTGGATGTGGAGTGCAAGAGGGAGCTTGTGACAAGTTTTCAATGAGGGAAAGAATGCCAGGGAACCTGATGGAGTCTTCCACGCAGAGGGAAAAGCCAGGGGTTCTCCTGCCTGAGAATGCAGGTACCCAGGTATTTTGAAAAAGAAAGCTAAATCTTTAGTTAGTTAGTTAGTTAGTTAGTTAGCTAGTTAGCTAGTTAGTTTCGTTTAGTTAGTTTATGATAGTGGCTCAATAGTAGGAAGTGCTGGGTTTGAACTCCCTATGTAGCCCAGGCTATCTTCAAACTCAGAATCCTTTCTCTAGCACCCAAATCATAAAAAAAATACAAGACAATGGTGTCCATGTCCTTTAAGATACCGAAGGTCATCTTGAAGGAAGATGCCGCCTTGACTAATTTGAACATCGTACTGAGGAAGAGGTGAGGGTGTGCACCCCTGTCATGTCAGCACTGGGGAGGCCGGGGCCGGCAGAGGGTGACCCACAGCCCATCTGGGAGGGGATTCTCCCTTACAAAACCAAACAGGAAGCTGCAGGGAGGGCTCAGTGGGTAGAGACACTTGCTGCCAGGCCCAGCAAGTTCAAGCCCCTGCCCTGCATAGAAGGAAATGAATAATGGACTCCCCCCGGTTGCCCTCCGAGTCTCACGTGGACACTGAGGCGCTTGTGCCAACATACAGAGAGTACATAAGGACATGGAATTTTAAAAATTAAACAACAGCTGGGTGGGCTTAGTGGTGTATGCACTTGGGAGGCAGAAGCAGGCAAATCTTTATGAGTTCAAGGCCGGCCTGGTCTATATGGTGAGTTCCAGGACAGCCAGAGCTACGTAGTGAGATCCTGTCTTGAAACAAACAAACAAAAAACTCAAAACTCAAAACCAACCAACAAAACAAAAACAGCAAACGGGCTTCTGGCAATTCATGCCTGTGCTTCCACTACTTAGGGGAGGAGGCAGGAAGGTCAACATCATTCTCAAGTTCCAGGCACCCGGAGACGCACGAGGCCCTATTTTAAACAAAGAAAAAGACATCAAGCCAGGAACAGAAGTCAGTTAGTTGACGATGGATAGTGACTTCACATTTCTCTTCCAAGGGCTGGAAGAGCTGTCTTTGGGTTCCGCAAAAGTAGATCTGAAAGGCCTAATGGCTGTTATTGTGGACCCATCCACCCTCTCTGAAGTCCCCCTGGGGCTCTTGTGTCATATCTCACAGGGGCAACCAAGTATGAGGCAGAGAGAGATGAGGAGAGAGCAGTAAGCAGGGGAGAGCGGCCAGCCAGGGTCAAGGCAGTTCCTCACATTGGAGAGGGCAGTCGAAGGGTGAGTGTGTGGCTCCCACCCTGGGGGCCTGCTTTGGCCTCTGTCTGGTATTTGTGTCTGGCTTCCTGCTTCCCCACCCTGTTCAGCTGTCTGCCCGGGTGTCCACGGCTAGTGTGCAGCGGCTGTCAGAGGGCCTGGATTAAGTGGCTGGCAGAGGGCCTGAACACGGCCTTTGTTTCCACTTCTGCCCTTCATTTTCTGATCTTCATTCTTAGTGTTGTTTCACTGATTCAAGCCTTTAAACTTCCAGGAACCCAAATGCCCTCTTAGGATGTGGTTCTGACAGGATGTTTTCACCAGCTATTCCACTGTGGAGATTGTGAAAATGTCTACAATTGTTCTAGTACTTTTTTATGTATGGACATTTCATTCTTCTTGAACATTTTGTTATTATTGTGTGCATGTGTGGTATATGGAGGGCACCCACACGCCATGCTGAGGTGTGCTTATGGGGGTCAGAGAGCAACTTTGTGGAATCATTTCTCTTCTTCCATCTTTATGTGGGTTCTGGGGATTGAATTCAAATCACCAGGCTTATGTCGCCATCTCGCCGGTCCTAAACCTTTCTCTAATCATCGCAAACATGAGGCCATTAGAGGACATCTTGTAGAAGTAGGTATCTCTTTCCATCTTGTGGATCCCAGGGATTGAGTTCTGGTGGTAACGCCTTCAGGACAAGCACCTTTACTTGCTAAGACATCTCAACAGCTCTAAGACTTGCTCTGATGCAGAGTAAGGTAGGGATCAGCTATATTTTTTCCTGACTGTATATTCAATCATCTTTGACTACTTTTGAATAATCCATCTTGCTGCCCCCTGATTGAAAGATCTTTTCAGTGATGTACTTCATTCCTTGTTTTAAGGTCTGTAATTTTTGTTTGTTTGGTTTTGGTTTTTCAAGACAGAGTTTCTCTGTGAAACAGTCCTGGCTGTCATGGAACTCAATTTGTAGACCAGGATGGCCTCGAACTCACAGAGATGGAGGTCTGTAGGTTTAACTCTCCTCTCATAGCTTTTTGTGTTTATAGCATTGTCTTTACATTTGCCTTGTAATATTTAATAAGTGCTAGAAGCAGTCTGCCATTGTTTTACACCACTAAAGAACTCCCCATGAGACAGTAAATGGAATTCTACTGCATTTAAAGATTTGCCCAAAAGACCACCCGTTGAAGACTGAACCTTCCATTATACATTTTATAATTGAATCAGGATTCTTCACTTAGGATTTGCATATGCATAAGCATATATATATATATAACATTTATAATTTTTTGTTGTTACAAATGAGATTAAAAATGATTATTCATTTTTTGCTGGACATGGTGGCATATGCCTTTAATCCCAACACTCAGGAGGCAAAACCAGGCAGATGCTCTGTGAGCTCATGGCTAGCATGATCTACAAAACAAGTACCAGGCCAATCAGGGTTACACAGTAAGATCTTGTCTCAAAATACAATTTGCACACATATATATGGATGAATGTTTTACCTACGTGTGTGTATGTATACAATGTGCATACTTGATGCCTCTGGAGGCAAGAAGAAGGCATTAGGTCCCCCTGGAACTGGAATTACAGATGGTTCTGAGCCACCATCTAGGTATTGGAATTTGAACTCAGGTCCTCTGGAAGACCAAATCTCCCCAGCCTTGAATTTTATTTTATTTTATTTTATTTTATTTTATTTTTGAGATGGGAGTTTCCACTCTGCATCTCAGGCTGTCCTGGAATATATTATTGGGGCCTCTAATACATGGTATATTCCTGCTTCAAGTTTCTAAAATGACTACTGTGAGCCATCACACCCAGCTGGGACAGGGCTTTCTGAAACTGTACTTCCTACTGATTATTGCTGGATCAGTTACTGTTGAACCATACTTTATTTTTGCACCATAACAGTTTATGCAAGGACTGTTCTTGAACACCATTGGGAAAGTCAAGTGTGATGGTGCATTTTTTTTTAAGGTTTACTTGTGTTTGCTTGCATGTATATTTGTGCAACAGTGCCAGATCCCCCAGAACTGGAGTTACAGACAGCCGTGAGCCGCTATGTGGATGCTGGGAATTGAACCTGGGTCCTCTGGAAGAGCAGCCAGTGCTCTTAACTGCTGAGCCATCTGTCCAACCCATACTTTTAATCTCAACACTGAAAAGCAGAAGGGTGACAAATTGGAGACTCTGTATGAAGATCCTGTCTCAGAAAAGCAAGGGTTGAGGATGTGGCTCTGGGGTAGAATGCTTGCTGTGTTGTCTAGTCTGTGCCAGGCCTGAGTTCAGTACCTAGCTACACACACACACACACACACACACTACTACGGAATGCCGCTCGCTGAGGTCTTAGGATTCCTGGTGGTTCTTCCTCACTTTGTGGCTGTGCCCATGTCCTGTGCCCTTGTCACTCAAGCCTCTCCTGTCCCCTCCCAGCTGTCCTCTTCCCGACAAGGACAGCTTAGAGAGGGACAGGCACAGCAGCTCACTTTGTTCTGCGCTCTCTGAGCACTGAATCTCTTTTGTTGTTGTTGTTGTTGTTGTTGTTACAGGGTCTCTCTGGGTATTCTTGGCTGGTCTGGAGCTCCTTATTTGGACCAGGCTGGTCTCCAACTTCCAGAGATCTCCCTGCCTCTGTCTCCCAAGGGCTGGGGTTAAAGGTGTGCACCACAACACCCAGCATGAGCGTTGAAATGTTTAAAGCCAAGCATTTATTGTTAATGGGAAATAGTTGTAGAAAGCAAACGGGCACATTTTAGATGCCTAGTGTATGTCAAGACTTTGACCATCCTCTTACTCATTAGTGACTGTCAGGCTTAGAGTAAGACTTTGGGGTTACAGTTGCTTCTCTTTGCTTATTAGCTCCGTGAATTTAGGCAAGGGACTTCATCTCTCCCAGCTCTGGCTTTTCTCATTGGAATATGGGGGGGAAAAATCCACTCCATAAACTGCTTTTAAGTAGAAAGCCCTTAGTGGTCTTATGGTGACTTTGTTCACACACACACACACACACACACACACACACACACACACACATTTTTAACTTGCTATATGTGGAAGATGACTTTGAACTTCTGATCCTGGTCCTCCTCCTGGACCTTCCAAGGTCTGGGCTTATAGGCATGCTGCCCCCACACCAGGTTTTATACAGTGCTGGAGATGGACCCCAGGGCTTTGTGTACGCCAGACAAGCACTCTAGCAATGGAGCTTCATCCCCAGACTAGCTTTGCTTTTATTTACTTACAGAATGTACCACACACCTAACACAGTCCTTCTAAGCACATGGAAGAGCAGAGGCCAGGACACACAAGGTCTGAGTTTCTGCGGGCTAAATTTCAAAGGGAATAGGGCAGGCAAAGCTAGTCGATGAAGTGTTTGCCTTGCAAGTGTGAAGACCCAGAAATCCAAGGGGGGAAAAATGTTTCCAGCTCTATCAAAAAAGCAACAGTAGCCCGGTGGGGGTGGTGTACACCTTAATCCCAGCACTCAGGAGTCAGAGGCAGGTGGATCTCTATGAGTTCGAAGCCAGCCTGGTCTACAGAGTGAGTTCCAGGACAGCCAGGGCTACACAGAGATACCTTGTCTCAAAAAAAAAGGTGGCTTCTTCCAGTTTCCAATTCCTCTGCCAGAGTCAGAGGGAGTACATCTCCTCCTAAAGGTAGCACCATTAGCCACTGTCCAGATCACACATCCACTCGCTAGTGATAACCCTGGAGACATCCAGACATGCAGAGTCTAACTCCCTTTTCTTGTTACACTGTCTCCATCTGTCTGCTTATGTCTGTGTCTTGCAGACTGCCTATCACTTATTTAAGCTGTGCCTTTCCCCCCATAGCCAGTGTTAACGAAAGGGTGGCTAAGACCAAGGATTTTCTACAATTGCTGCTAAATCATGTTGCCGATGTCTTCTCCTCCTCCTTCTCTTCTTTCGTCTTTCAGAGACACGGTCATGTTATATAGACTTGCCTGACCTCAAACACTTGACAATCCTTCTGCCTCAGCCTCCAGAGTGCTAGGTTCCAGGTATATGGGACTTTTTAGTTTTTTAGTTAGTTTTCTATTGCTGTGATAAAAACACCGTGACGAAGGTAAGATCATTTTATGGAAGTCTTTACTTGGGCTTAAAGTCCCAGAGGGTTAGAGTCCGTGAAGGTGGAGTGATCGTAGGAGCAGGAAGCTGAGGGCTCACATTTGGAATCAGAACCTCGAAGCACAGAGGGAATTTGAAAGGGGAAAAGTGAACTCAAAACGGGTGAGTCATTAAACCGTCAAAGCCCAACTCCAGTGACGCCTGCTCCAGCAAGGCCACACCTCTTTTCTTTTTTGGGTGGCGGTGGGGGTGGGGAGGGTTGTGAGACAGAGTTTCTCTGTGTAGCCTTGGCTGTCCTGGAACTCGCTCTGTAGACCAGGCTGGCCTCAAACTCACGGAGATCTGCTTGCCTCTGCTTCCCTAGGGCTGGGATTAAAGACCTGAGCCACCACCACCCAGCAAGGCCACACCTCTTTAAGCCTCCCCCATACAGTTGACACAAACTAGAGACCAAGGATTCCAATGCTCAACACTGTGGGGGTGGGCCATCTCATTCCAACCTCAGCAGCACGGGCCACCCACCAAGCTTCACACATACTTTCTTTAGGTCGACTGGAAGCCCCCCTCCCCCGACTCCCCGACCCCAAGGTCAGACACCATTTCCTCCTCTCCCTTCCTATCAGCTTGACCTGGGAAGCTTGCAGAATGAGTAGTTTGGGGGAGCTTGGGTCTGCATAAGCTCATCGGTTAATTCTGAGGTTGGCACAGACCACACTTTGGTAATCACTGTGTTGTTTTTCTACAAGAACAGGTTGCATAAGTAATAATCAATAACTATGTAAACATCGTGTTATCAGCATTTGGTGTTCTGGTAAACACAGCGTTGACTAATAGTCTCTCCAAGGAATCTCTTAATTGATTGGACTTGTTGAAAATCAATCATTATACTACCATAAAGACCCAAGCAGTCCTGACCTGTGTTCCGTATTCCCCTGGCAGGTGCTTGTACTTTGTTTCATGAGGATGAACCAGGGCTTACACGCCGAACCTCTCACTGGCCCTTTTGAAACACACTATTATTTTTTTTTTCTGTAGTTTTTTTTTTTTTTAAACAAATAAATAAAATGAAGCACAAACATGTTTGGTGGTCCTATCTGCGATATTCCAGAAAAATAGAAAAACAGGCAGCAAAAGAGAACAAAATGAAGACTGCAGCTTTGACTACTGAAACTCTACAGCATGGTCCAACGGAGACAGTACAATCAGAGAACAATTTCTGGGAGTCAGTTCGGGAGGTGGGTCCTGGGTATCCAACTCAGGTCTTCAGTCTTGGGGTAGGTGTCTTCGCTGTCTGAGCCCACTCACCAGCCCTTTGTGTGTTACTAAAGACGACTGAGTTGATAAAGGGAGGTGTTCAGAGTTTTAGTTATGAACCTTCCTCCTTTGTGTATGGTCCCAGGCCTTCCAGCTAGTGAATATGACTTTGGAAACAGTCTTGGAGATGTAACCACATTCAAATGAGGCCATATTGGTTTGGAGTGAGCCCTAACACAGCGAGAGATCTCTTTACAAAAAGAGATTGGGCGTAGTGGCGCACACCTGCACTTTCAGTGTTCAGGAGTCTGAGGCAGGAGGATTGCTGCGGCACAGATAAAAGAATTGAGAGTGCTGACTGAGGCAGACACGGGAGTGCCACATTTACAAGTCATGGGATGCCAAGGAGCCAGTGCAGACCCTGGAAGCTAGATGCGAGAGACAAGGTGTTTGCCTGGACATTCAGAGGGAGCGCACACGGCCCCTGGCGACAGCTTGATTTCAGACCTCTACCTTCTAGAACCACGAGAGAGAACAAATTCTATTGTTTTCAACTGCCGGGTCCATGGTCTCTTATCACTACAGCCCTAGAAAGCTAATAAATATAGCACAGAAATGCCAAGTACATTTATGCTGAAAAACAAGATACATGCTAATAGAATGCTGTCCGTCCCCGGGCACACACTGCTGGAAATGGGATAAGGGAAGTGGACTGTCACTGTCCTTCTGACACCACCATCTTGTATGAGAATTACCATACAATGTCCCCGAGTCGTGCCTGTTTCAGAGCTCCGTCCACCTGATCTCCCCACTTTGCAGCCTGGGTGACCTTATTAGAATCTGATCGACTCACCCACCTGCGTGAAAGCGGTCTGTGGCTTCCTTATTGCACTGACAATAATATCCAAGTTCCTCTAGCACGTTCTCCCCACGGCCCCCTCACTCTTCCTCTGGGTCCCACCTTTTCCTGTAGCCTCATTTCTCACTGCCTGGCTGACTCATGGACATGTCAGGTTTGGATGCAGGTTCCCTTCCCTGCGGCTTAGCTGCCATCCCGGATAGTCCCACGATTCACCACAATGTTCCTTGCACAGCAAAAATGAGAAATTTATTGCACCTGTCAGGTTAGTATCCGCGGCCCCCTCTAGTCCCCTCTAGTCTATTACTCAGAATTGTCCGCAAACCAAAACTGCCAGCGTTTGATAAAGATGAGGAACCTCAGGTCCAACCAGAGCTCCAGAATCAGCTATGTCTTTTTATTTATTTATAAATTACTGTTGTTATTATTATTATTATTATTATTATTA
>CABHPQ010129322.1:0-10293 GCA_902168405.1 Peromyscus aztecus | reverse complement strand
ACCCACAGTTACAGAATACAGGCCTCAGTATTCATTCGGAACAAATTAGAGGAACAATGTCAACATCAAGGTTACAAGTTACGGCACAACTACGTTACTGATGAACTTTTTCTACAATGTAATAATGGCTTTTAAATATTAAGGCAAGCTTATTTTTGAACTGGAAACCCATATAAAAGGGAGACAAAAAAGATCTTCAAGAGTTGCCCTTCTGTCTTGATTTTTTAAGGTTTACAAACTCTGTTGGTATGTATTCTTCCAGCAAAAATACACACACCGTTTTATACTTCGCAGAACTTTTCCACAGGCGATTTCTGAAAACATTACCACAGAGCGAATAGGAAATAATTGCAGATTACAAATAAGAAATTTAACAAGAGAAGCCATAGCCCTGTGTGCTGTGCGCATGTGCAAGCGCTCACGGACACGGAATTAGCGGGGTGTGCCGGAAGCTCCTTCTGGGCAGGAACAAGTACAGAAATCCGCATATGAACATTTTCTCAAACTCTTCAAATGCCACAGGTCAAGGCTAGGGCTTCAAGAACTATGCAGACATTTGCCAAGACCACAGAAATTTGTGTTTAGTTCAAGACTCAACCGCATCCTGGAAAGTTCCAGCCCAGCCTCAGGTCCCCAAATCCCTTCATTTTCCTGTACAACCACTTCTGTTCTAGAGGGCTGCCTTCAGCGTCCTGTAGGCTGAGAGTCACACTTCAGTGCTCAAGAATCTTTATGAACATCTAGTCACTTAAGGATTAGCCCATAATTAGCTTCATCTTAAGAATTCAAGACTTGCTGCATAAATTAACCAAATATAAAAGCCTGTCCTAAAGACCATCTATTTCAATTCTGGAAAACCGTGTTTACAATTAAAAAAGGGGAGAGGGGGCAGAGGGATGGTTCAGCGGTTAAGAGCACTGGCTGCTCTTCCAGAGGTCCTGGGTTCAACTCTCAGTAACCACATGGTGGCTCACAATTTAAAAAAGAAGAAAAAGGAAAAAAAAATTTTTTTTCTAAAGTCTATTTTAATCTTAACATTATACAAGGCTACATTACAAATAATGCTTTCACTTAAAAAGCTAGACCAATGAAGCCCTAAGAAGGCTCTTTATTAGAATGAATAATAAAAATCATAAAGTTCACATATTTCCTCTATCAAAGAACTTACACTCCAACAATTAAGAGCATAGACTTGATGGGCAAGGTGGCGCACACCTTTAATCCCAGCACTCAGGAGGCAGAGGCAGGCAGATATCTGAGTTTGAGGCCAGCCTGGGCTACAGAGCAAGGTGCAGGCCAGCCAAGGCTACACACAGTGGGGGGTGGGGAGGAGTTTAAGGAGAAAGAAAAGAAAATGAAAAAGAAAAAAAGGGAAAAAGGCAGGCTTATATGAAATTATAATATTAAACTGGCCATATCCCCAGGTCAAACAATCATCCCTGTTTTTAAAGAGGATTTTTTGTTTTTGAACTGAAGAGGAGCCAGCAGCATCAGATGACAGCGAATGTTGCCTGCTCCTCTCAGCTCAGCCTACAACTCTTACTGAACCAAAGGTTCTTACTGAACCATGCAACTGTTTCCTAGCAAGTCATCTTTATTAATGCTCAGATAACTCCTGGCCATTATTATTGTTAAACATATAATTTCATTTCGTTCTTATTATAAATTTGCATAAGTATGAAAACTATCTCATAAAGTACTATATAGGTAATGTATGTTAACCATATATATTACTATATAATATGCTGATATAGTTACATAAACCACATCTTTATCAAATTCCTTTATTACCTGTACTGATTTACTTTGAGGGGTCACAACATGCCACGGGGAGTGCGTGGGGGGGAGGGTCCTGAGGAAGCTTTCAGGAGACTCTCTCCACGCCCAGAACCTGTGGGTCCTGAAGATGGAACTCAGGTCCTCAGCCTTGGCACCAAGTGCTTTAAACTACTAAGACATCTCTCTCGCAGGCTCCAACTACATGTTTTATTGTTCTGATTTTATCACATATTTGTACATTTATATTTATGTGTTCCAAAGCCTGCTTTAAAAGACCAGTCTCCTATGACATGTTAACTGGTATTTCATGACCAAAATTCAAAAGGGCAGCATCCATGTCAAATGAGTCGACAGGATACTGAGCTGCCGGGATCCTAATACGCTACAGTGCACTGTGCTATGCCCAAAGATGCCTTATGCAGCTTTTTCCAAACTCAGCTGGCTATAAATTTCTATTAAATCTGGAGTATTCCCTTGGAAAAATCCTGGTAAGCTATTGGGCATGGCTTGATGAATAGATGATCAAAATGTTTTCTTTTGGTCCTAATTCTGGCAGGTTTTGGTTAGCGATTCAATAGCATAGGTTAGATGCTCCCTATCCAGTGAATGTAAAATTTTAAAGCACACATTTAGAAACTAAGCTTAGAAGTCTAACTGTGCGGGTGACTCATGTTCCTTTTGCTCTTCTGATTATTGGAGGCTTTCTTTAGTTATTCCAGTTATTAGGGAATGACTTCTCAGGGCACTAGGCAACTCTCCAGCCTTGTCTAAAGATTATTCTCATTAATTCTACTCTAGTATTCACACTGCTATTTCTCTGTCTTTTCTGTTGTCTGTTCCTGATGGGCCTTGGCCTCTTTCTAATTTTAACCTCCCTCACTTGATTGGTTCTGAGATGGTATCTTCTGAGTGCACACAGTTGAGGACTGTCCGTTAATTTAAATCTCGAACAAATCCATTACTGCGCTGCAATAAATGTTTTATTTACACTCTGTCTTGGGTATCACCCCCTACACACACTATTTTGAACCTCCTGCCATGGGGACCATGTTTTCTTGCTTTGATCTTATCAAGCTTTAAAAAAAAAACCAAGCATATAGCCCTGCCTCCCTTATTTGATAGTCTACTGATGGCACCGCCAAGGTGTTCGAAGCCCGCCTTCAACAACACTTGTGCTCATTTGAGAGGTTGTGGAATACAGCCCCACACTGGCTAAGGAACTGATCCTGAAGCCTCTTCCCTGTTCCCTAATACCCGATTCTTAGTTCTCAGATTGAGGGCTTTCCAACCCCAGGCTCTCTCTTTAACGGCTTCTGGCATTGTGTAGCGGCATTTCTAGTCCTGCGGAACACCCGTTGAGTCTTCTGCATTTACATTTATTCCCATGCTCCTCCACAGAGCTTCTGGTCAGAGATCCCCAGTTCCCAATGACCTCTGGGAAACTGTAATTCTCTAATCGTACGCTTCCAAGTAATTTCTAAAAGCTCAGGTGCAACATACACCCCTCTAATCCTTGAAAATGTAAGCATATCACTCCATTGACATCACATACAAACAAGAATTTGGTTGCACACTTTTTTTTAGTCACTACCCTGTTTTCTTAAGATTATTAAAGTAACTGTTGCATTACTTTTGACATTTTGTGATAATAAAAAGAATACTCTGATCCCTTCCAATTTCTTGACGAGGAGTCTGGTTCCAGTAACTTGGTTTCATTAAGCACGGGTTCAGAATACTACATGTGTAACTGTTACTGCTCTGTGCTCACTTGCAATAAAGCAAATGGGCCAGGTGAATCTAAGATGAAGAGCATGATGGGGAAATTATTTTATCTATTTTATCATTTCTATACAAAATGCACCTTTTGCTTCATGATCAATAAACAAGGCTGCTGATGCTTTTGCTCAGGTTTCCTTTAACAGTAAATCCCTTGATTATTTAAATCAATAGTCATGCATTTTCAGTGGCACAGAGCCTGCCTCCTACATACTGATGAGTTTCAAACCCGTAGCTCTACAATGCCATTTGTGACGGCCATGTTTTTCTGTACAACAGCCCAGGCACAGTATGTTTAAAGTCTTAAACATTCTAAACCCATTCAATCCTGTAGTCCCTTTCTTGTGAATGCACTGTTGCCTCGGCCACCCACACAATTCTCTAGGTTATAGCAACCCTATTACTTACCCCCTTACCTCCGTAGAAGTCCTCATTTCTTACTAATTCTACCTCCCAAATCTCTCTCTTCTCAACCCAGACCTCACGATTCTTGCCAGTACTACAACCTGTTCATGCTCATCCTGGTTTCAGTAGTAATTCTTACTCTATGTGCTCATTAAACATATAGAAAGTATATAATGATATATCTGAGAATTCAATCAAATAGCTTGGTCCTTCCTGTGTTGACAACCCCTTTAATGAATGAAGCATAATTTTCTGCGCCCTGGTCTTTCTTTGTCAGCATTTATCCTCATAGAAATACTACATTCTGGCCTTAATACACCGTTTATATTCCTCCAAATGCCAGGTTATTTCAAACCTCCATTCCTCTGACACTAGCTAGGAAGAAGCCTTCCTCACTGGTTGTCATAGTCGGCCTTATTCCCTCCCGGGTAACCCTCTGTACTAGTTTGCGTCTGTGTTACTGTGATACGGCACCAAGCAAAGGCAACTCTGGAAGGAAAGGGTTTATTTGGCTCAGTTATAGTCCATCCAGGGAAGCCAAGGCAGGAACCTGGAGGGAGGAACTGAAGCAGAGGTCATGGAGGAAAGCAGCTCATTGACTGGCTCCTAATGGCTATATTAGCTTGCTTTGTTTCACACAACCCAGGACCACCAGCCCAGAGGTGACACTGCCCACACTGAACTGGGCCCTCCTATATCGATTATTAATCAAGAAGATGCCCCCCAAAGACTTGCCCACAGGCCAATCTGATGGAGGCATTTTCTCACTGAGGTTTCAGCTTCGCAGATGCCTCCAGTTTGCATCACTGCATCAAAACTAACTAGCATGCTCCTTGTCGCCATAAATTTTAATGAAGTCCATCTATGGTCCAATCCGTCTACTAAACATCTGAGGCAAGAACGACTTAGAAGCCGGATGTTTATTCCTCATTTGTATACCTCTGATACACAAACTCCAATAAATATTTGAATAAACAAAGTCAGAAGAAAAAAGTGATTATAAAGAGTACTGACCTAGCAGTCAGGAAACGGAATGCAAATTCACATGGGCATCTAACTTGAGGTGATTAAGAGCAAGAGCTCTGCCTTCTTCCTCAGTTGTTCCTCATTAAAGGAAAGTGTCCTATGTCCAGGTGCAAGGACACAGCGAGATCCCAAGTCCTTATCCTAGAAGCAACAAACGTCGGCCGCCTTCCATGCCAAAGGCTAAGGAGTAAGTCAGGGATGCTTCTCCAAAGTGTGAAATGATACAGGGGTGAGAGAGCACTGTTTCTTCTGCTTTTCGTCACAGAATTTCTCTCTGAGAATGGGAAAGACAAGATCCCCATTTGGATTTTTAAAGAAGTTTGTCAAAAAAAAAAAAAAAAGCTCCTGATAAACTTTTTGTTTAGGTTAACTGTAGGCAGAGGCTGCTCATGTGACTCCTATGCCATACATTTGCTCACACAGCAACAACTAAAGCCCAGTATGCTTGCTAAATGTCCCAGCACATAGATTGACATAAAGAGCTAGGATGAACGTACTAGTTTGCTTTCTATTGCTATGACAAACACCTTGACCAAAAGCAATCAGGCAGCAAAGAGTTTATATGACTTCCAGGGTAAGTTTATATGACTTCCAGGGTACACTCCATCAAAGGAATCCAGGGTAGGAGCTCAAGGTAGGAACCTGGAGTCATGAACTGTAGCAGAGTCCATCCATCCCGCCCCTGCTTCCTCAGCTACCTTTCTTATGCAACTCAGGACCACCTTCCTAATGTGGCACCGCCCACAGTGGGCTGAGCCCTCAAACGTCAATCATTAAGAATGTGCCCCAGAGACAAATTGTCAAAGGGTAATCTGATAGAGGCATGTTCTCAATTGAAGGTCTCTTCTCAGATGATTCTAGTTTAAGTGGACCAAAAAAAGCATATTAAATAACTTGGACCCATCTCCAAATCTGATTATTAAAAATGTTCTGCTGAATTTATTGTACTAAATAATGCACAGCAGTGACTTCTCTCACAACCAAGTTGAAGGCCCTTTGGAATATAGGCCAACAACTTAGAAATACTTGGATGTGTATGAATTATTTATTATAAGGTCATTTGTTTCCAACAGCCTTTGTCCTGAAACAAGCACTCACTAATAGAAAAATCATCAAAAAGGCAGAAAATAGCATCTATCTAAATAAAATAAAGGCGAAAGAATAACATTTCTGAATTAACAAATGTTGCACCTTCTGCTTGTAAAATGCCTTACTGCTCATAATTATTAACATTCTTTGCGTTCCTTCTGATCCTCCACAATTCTTTTTTCTTTACATACTACAGTTTACTATAATGCATAAAGTGGTTGTAAAATTGATGATTCCTCATCAATTCATCAGATGCTCCTAAGATCTAGATGGAGAAACAGGCCCTGGCTAAGAAGAAAAGCTAGAACTCCAGGGCTGCTGTGGCTCTCTCCAGCCCAGTGAACATTTTCATTAACCCTGGCCCATGCCCTGACTGCATTCTTAGGACCTGAGTCACAGCAACAGTCTATTTAATGAATAATTAGGTTAGTAGGACATAATCAAAATTGAACCAAAAAAAAAGCCAGTTTGTTACGTCCCCTCTACCAAACTTCAAGCTTTCTTTGTCTATCCCACAGCACACAAACATTAAAAAAAAGAAAGGTATAATAATTACATCCTTTTGTTTGTTCTTTTTTAAAAAATTAATCCTGTTCCTAAGGGAAAATAGATTAAGAACAAAATGCAATGTATTGGTACTCAAGTGGTAGACACAGTTGAATTCTGAGAAAACTGCAAATCAGGAAAAACACAAGTAGATTAAAAAACACTGAGACTCCTGATTCCACAAACTAGCCTTTTACTAGCAACATTTCCAAAATTATTTTTAAATCAGGGAGTGTGTGTGTGTGTGTGTGTGTGTGTGTGTGTGTGTTTCCTCAGAGACAAGTAGAGGGCATCAAATCCCCTAGACCTAGAGTTACAGGCAGTTGTGACTCTTATAACCCAAATCCCATCCTGTAAAAGAGCTCCAAACCTCTGAGCATCTCTCCGGCCTCACAGCAAGAGTTGTTGATGATTTTAGACAGAAGGTCATGGCCATGGTACATTTAAAATTTACTTTCTGAGAAAATAAATTCAGTTGTTCTCACATCACTCTTCCTACCTCAGAACTGAACCATTCTTGAGTGAATGACACAAAGTTAACTTGGGAGCTGCTACACCTGCCTCCTCAGCAAACTCTCCCAAACTATTTTAATCCTAACCTGCATCACCTTGCAACTGTCCTCCTGCTCTGAGCAAAAACCAGACAACAATGCCACACTGTGAGTGTATGCCTTTCAACACACACACACACACACACACACACACACACACACACACACACATAAGGATGGAAAAGGCATTTTCTCCAGAAAATGTATTTTGTGAAACCCTGATTGTATGAAAACATTGTTCAATAGGCAATGCAACTTTAAAGTAATATTAGGAACAACGAACATAATGTTCTTCTGATTAAAGTGATCTAGGCTATTAAAGAGTTGACAGGAACCAAACCAAAACTTGAAAATATTGTTGTCGTTGAATACCGTTTAATTTTAATTTTTCTTTTACAATTTCATACACTAGTACTGCATTTACATCATTTCTACCCAACTATTCTGTGTCCCCCACACCCTTTCAAATTCACAACCTTTACTTTTATTATCATTACACACACACATATACACAACACACACACACACACACACACACACACACACACACACAAATACAGCCTACTGAGTCCATTAATGATGTTGCTCATGTATGTATGTGCTCAAGGGTGAATACTTGGGATTGGACAACCTACCAGGGGCTCTGTTGAAGAACTTTTCAGACAGTCAAAATGGAATTACACAATTGATATCCAACTAGATTATCATCTGAGCTTTCTGAACTTCTGGAAATCCATTATTCTGACTACAGAATAAGATGGCATAGACTAAGAAGTTTAAAAACAAAGGTGTGTTGAGGATAGAAAAATGACATTGTTCAGGTGCATAAAGAAAGTACCTTACCTTATATGATACACTGAAGGCAGGCAACAAGTTAACAGTTAGTTGTTCCTAAGCATCCATGAAGACTGATTTACCTTTAATAAAACTGTCCTCTTAAATGAGCTCAGATGAAAAGGACCTAGAAGACATCTTCTCTACATCCATAAGAGATGTATTTTCCTCCACACACATAGAGAACCTTTCATTTCTTCTTAATGTGTTTAATAAATCAGCTTCAAGTCAAATAAATCTGACTTGCGATCCTGTTTTAACCTATGGCCAAACCTATGGCACTTACTCTAATCCATCTTACTCATGCCTCCAATGTATCTAATCACCAAGCCAGCTGGTGTCTTTTTTGACTCTACATCCTTCCTCATAGCAAATCCAAATCTGATCTACCTAATCTCATGGGTTCCTATCTCATGGGTGCCACTAGAGATATTTTAGAACTCCTATACGAAGCGCTTGTCTCCTGTCAAGGTCCCTGAATGCCCTGACAGGGAGCACTCCCAGATCAGATCCTCAGCTGTTTCACACGGTACACCCTCCTTCTCACCTTGCTGTGTGAGCCTTTCGGAAGCATGAGCCTGGCACCCACCCTAGCCTTCCCTGAAACCAGTTGCTCAACTGTCCTGGACATTTGGTCTCTCACTGCTAGAACCTGCCCAAACCCCCTGCTCCTGACAGTCTCTGGGAAGCAAGCATCTGCCATTCCCTGAATGGCCAGTTCTGACAAGAATGGTACTAGGCCCTGTAGGAAACACAAACATGTACAGACATGATTCACACCTTCCGGAAAGTGATATTCCAGGAACACAGGGAGACAAGCTTATCAACGATGAGAGAGAAAGATCTCGAAGCCGAGAGGCAGGGAAACAGGTGCTCCTTTATAAAGTTCTGTAGACTATGGAGCAGGGTTTTAAAAGATGAAGATGACTTTAATGACTAAGATAGAGTTGCTGAGGTGTGGAAAGCGGCATAAAAACAGTGAGAAAGCATAAAGACCGAGCAATGGGGAGGAAAAGTAAAATTCAATTCATCCAAGGAGTTTAAGCTGTCAGGTATGATTCAAACAAGGGAGTACAGACGTAAATCTAACAAGATAGGTCAGTCTAGGTAAAATCAGACGCTGCAACGGAAACTGGCGAGCCAGGCAATACTATGCAGTGTTAATGGTTAATTTACTCTCATATTCTATACATAAAACTGAAGTACAAAAAGTAGAAAGCTGGGAATTTGCTTCAGTCTGGCGCATAATCCTACAGACTCAATGTATAGTCTAGATACGACAGTGAGGACCCCAAGCAAAGTCTTATCACGAGAGCTGGCTAAGAAGCTTGGCGCCTCCGGGCAGAGCAGGAGCAGGCTCCTTTGCCCATGGATTAACTAACATCTTCCATCCTTCCATAAACAATCAACAAAACCAGGCGTCACCTGGCAGCTTTTATATCTACAATAATAATCAAGCACGTGTAAATCTAAATGTTTTGTTTGCCACCATAATTCCAAACTAGACGAATGCTAACTAACTAGGACACATACTACATGCCTACAATTTTATAATAATCCACAATAATCCAAATGACTGGACAGTAAGAAAGTTACTCAACAATCTTCCTTTCTCATATTTAGTGTATCGTTCTCTCCCTTTTGATGGTCTCTTTTTCCCTTCCTAGCTTACACCAATGGTTCTATTTCTGGGCCCATACTTCCCAAATGCCACTGTTGCCTGGGATTTTCTTTCTCCCTTCTGTTATGGCCCTTTCCTTAAATGTCAGCAGTTCAGTTCACTTTCGGCTACTCACCAGCCAGCTCTAAGTGTCTCTGGGAATGGAAGAATAAAGAAGAAAAGGGGAAAAAATAAGAAACAAAGGCAATGTCATTGTAGAACCATCTGAAAGAGGCTGGGAGGCTCTAGAGGTCACATGGTCTGTCCCTGGCAAACAGGGCTTCAGAAAAGCTCACCCTGATTTGAAACTGACTTTAGCAGCAAACTCTGCAGCCGGCTGGCTCGTCTTTTGAGTGTTCTCAAAATACCTATGCAAAACATCCTGCAACATTTTCAAGACAGAAAATGTGGAACTTCTGACGCCCTGAGCATGGTCACCGACCTCATGAAGAGTTCCAGAACGCAGCCTTGTGCAGTGCAAGCTCATGGTCCAGGAGACAGAAGTACTGGCACTCTGTAACTGGCACTCCGTACTGTACTCAGTACTGCATTGTCTAGCTCAGCCTCTCCATGCATACCTGAGTCCGTACCCACTCTACCAATGCTCTCCCCAAAGCCAGACATGGA
>CABHPQ010129317.1:2193-17214 GCA_902168405.1 Peromyscus aztecus | reverse complement strand
AACCAGGAGGAATGAAGATGAAGAAGATGAGGATGAGATGGAAAAAACCTATTTAGAACTAGGAGAGGATAGGAGAAGGGACAGAGAGGAGCTAAGTATGAGGACAGAATTGAAGCTGTGTAGATAGAAATTTGTATCAGAAGAATAAAGTGAATGGACTAAAGAGCTCAGTGTATTTAGATTCATTCCCTCAGATTATTTCTCGCCATTGGTAGCGTCTCTTCTGGAATCCCTGGGAAAAGACTATTAGAGGCTGGACCCTAAGAGTCACCAATAGGTTCACTATTCAATGGCTAGTGTCTTATTTTTTAATTTACCCTGTATTTACTGACTTTATGTGTATATGTGTGTGCACCACGTAGGTATAGGAGCCTCAGGAGGTCAAATGATGGTATTGGATTCTCTGGAACTGGAGTTATGGGTGATTGTGAGCAGCCATGTGAGTGCTGGGAACCAACCCGGGTCCTTTGTAAGAGCAGCACATGCTCTTAACCACTGAAACATCTCGCCAGTTCTCCTAAATTTATTTTTAACATTGATTTATTGTGTGAATGTGTGAGATGATGATGGTGGTGGTGGTGGTGGTGGTGGTGGTGGTGGTGGTGTGTGTGTGTGTGTAAAGAGGTCAGCAATTTGTGGGAATTGGTTCTCTCCTTCCATCATGCGGGTATCAAGGATTGAACCCTCAGGTCAAAAGATTGAACACAAGTGCCTTTTCCAACTGAGCCGCCTCACTGCCCCCCTCCCCATTGTCTTTACAGTAAGGGCAGGTGAAGACCTCTGCCTTTGTAAAGAGTAGTATGTCCACAAGCCACAAAGGGCCAAGATTGCAAGTGACTTCCAGAAGTCAGGAGAAAGGCCTAGAAAGTTCCTCCCTCACAGCCCCAGAAGGGACTCAGCCTGCTGTGTCCTTGACTCCAGCCTCTGCAGACGTGGATGGGTAAGTCGGTTGTTTGTAGCCACCCACTCTGCTGTGCATTATCACAGTAGCCCTTGGGCACCACTCATGGCTGTACTGGTTTCTCTTCATCCCAAGCCTTGCAGGATCTACTTCTGAAAGGCAGATCAGCTGGTTTTCCTTGCTGTCCCCTTCCCAGCCACTCTGAAATGTTGCCTCTGTCCCGCTTTCCAATATTTGAGGATACCTTCTCTGTCCATGTTTCCTAGAGAGATTTGCACTTCATACTAGGTAAGTCCATGAAATTTTGAACAAAGGTTGCTGTGATAGGTGCTCTGACCAAAAGCAACTTGGGTAGGAAAGGGTTTATACGGTGTAGGGTTTCCCTGTCACAGTCCATCACTGAGGGAAGCAGAAATCACAGAGAGATGCTACTTGTCGGCTTACTCTCTGGCCCTTATACAACTGGATTTCTTCCTTCTCTCTCTCTCTCTCTCTCTCTCTCTCTCTCTCTCTCTCTCTCTCTCTCTCTCTCTCTCCCTCCCTCTCTCCCTCCCTTCTTTTCTTTTTGAGACAGGACCTGACTATGTAGCCTTGGCTGGTCTGGAACTTGCTCTGTAGACCAGGCTGTCTTAGAACTCACTGAGATCCACTTGCCTCGCCTCTAGCTAGAGTGCTGGGATTAAAGGTGTGTGTCATCATGCTCTCAGGTCACCTGGCTTTCTTATACAGCTCGGACCCGCCTTCCTAGGGATGGTGCCATTTGCAGTGGGCAGGGCCTTCTCACATCACTCACCAGTCAAGACAATGTCTTGCAGACATGGCCCAGGCCAATATGACAAATAATTCTTCGACTGAGGGTCCCTCTTCCCAGGTGACTCCAGGCTGTGTCAAGTTGACAATGAAAACTGACCAGGGCAGCCATCGAAGGACAAAGGAAAATTATTATGTAGGAAGGTGGACCTCTTGTTTTGAACTTTGTGTTAAGCAGTCAGAGCAGAAACTGTGGTGTACCTGGGCCTGGGGAGGGGGAGCTGCTTTCGCTTGTGAACACTGGAGGAGGAGAATGTGACTTTTGTTTCCCCCATTGGTTAGCTTCCATGTTTTAGGCATTTGCAAAAGGGCTCCGTTTATTTATCCTTCTCATTCCCTTTCAAGACCTTGCAGAGTCGTTAACCTTGATAATGTTGACAGCAATCCAGGACTTTCTGTCAAGCTCCTCAAAATGACTCCAGCCTCCTACTGTTACCTAAGGGTTCTCACATTTTAAAAACACATCCCCTTCTTGTAAAAGGAATGGGATTCTCAGAAAGATGGTATAAACTTTTAAGGTCAGTTTGCTATCTTTAACTGGCAGAATCAACCCATTTTACAGGTGAAAGTGTTACATCAAGGACACCTTGTCATACGTTTGTCGACAGTCAGCAGATAAACAGAACCTGATATCCTGGGGACCCTGTATCCTCCCTCTGAAGGATCCACAGTTCTATTTACACTGCTGAGCAAGTTGGGGTCACCTTTGCCACCCTCAGGATAGCGGTGGGCACAGCAAGGCGTGGGGTATTTGGCTTGGAGGGGCTGCCCCTGCCTTGGATCCACTGCTTCATTTAAGCCCACCAGCTCCTATGAGTTTCATCTCGTCTGCAAGATTCAGATGACGAGACACTTCTAGGATCCAGAGTGAAGTCTCCCCTCAAGAAGTAGGCATAATTATGTATATATGTAAAGACACACCCACAACCCTAGCTTAAACCCCATCCTATGGTGAACACAGTACCCAGTGTTTGCTTACAACGTATGCATAGGTACATCCAACCTTTGTGGGGCTCTAGTCACAAGTTTCTTTTGAAATCCAGTCCAGCAGAAAGCTTTAGCTTCATTTTAGACTCTGGGCAACAGAGTCACCTGCTGGTCTGCAATGTCACTGAGAGCTGAGCGCCCATCCCTCTCTAACGCACTGTGCCTGACGGCACACATTTACTAGGATGAGGCAATGCGTCTCGAGCCATGTTCAGTATTCACAAGCTTGTAACTCCGTAAATCACCACAGCCGAGGATCTCGTAGCCTTCTTGGATATTCTTGGGAGACCTTTAGACCACTCACTACAGAGGATTCTGTGTGTCACAAATGGAGCCAGAATGCTTCCCCTTTACCTGCGCTCACTTCCCATAAGCTCCAATGACGGTGGCCCATCACTAAACTGCATCAAGTTTCAAGTACTTCAGTGCAGGAAAGCAATCATTTCTTATCCCAGCAAAGAGTCCACACACCTTGATTTCCTCCCCTATCCCTTCTCCCTCCCTCTCTTTGTCCCTTTCTCCCCCTTTCATCTGAAAACAGCGAACAAATAGTCACGAGGTAAACAGTACTAAAAGCATACTCTCTAGAGGAACAGGAGAGTAATTCAAACAGACAATCCCAAGCCTTGTATGGACATAGAATCAAGTGGCTTCCCTTCCTCCTTCCTCCCTCCCTCCCTGCCTTTCTTCTTTCCTTCTCCATATCCCCTCCATCCTGTTCCTCTCCTCTCCTTCCCCTCACCTCCATTTTCCATATGCCTGCTCCTATCTCCATCACTGTAGCAAAGCTTAGGAGATAACTCACAGCAGAGCGGCTTCCGAAAGTTCATGGAAACATCCTTTTGAATGTTTGCATTGCCTTCTCATCCCTGTTTGGCTTAAGAACATATGAGATGTTTGGGAGGGGAGCGGGTTTTGCTCTTAGCACTTAGAATCAGGTGTCGTGTATGTATCAAGGAGAGTATTTTGAAAGTAGGAAACAAGGCATTTCCACTCTGAGTCACGGTGCCTTGGCTCCTCATGTAGAAACATACTTGATATTTATCTGCTGTGGGATGTTCTGTATGGCAAATGTGTTGCTAATAAAATACTGATTGGCCTGTGGCTAGGCAGGAAGTGTAGGCGGGACTAACAGAGAGAATAAAAAGAACAGGAAGGCAGAGGGAGGCGCTGCCAGCCGCCACCAGGACAAGCAGCTTGTAAAGATGCCGGTAAGCCATGAGCCATGTGGCAAGGGATAGATTTATAGAAATGGATTAATTTAAGCTGCAAGGACAGTTAGCAAGAAGCCTGCCACAGCCATACAGTTTGTAAGCAATATAAGCCTCTGTGTTTACTTGGTTGGGTCTGAGCGGCTGTGGGACTGGCAGGTGAAAGAGATTTATCCTGACCGTGGGCCAGGCAGGAAATCTCTAGCTACATTTATCTTTCAGGTAAACAGTGGTTCAGAGACATCACTGCCTCAGCTTGGAGAAAGCCTGCCTGCCAGCTCTGTGTGAGCCGAGCATTCACAAGAGGACAGAGCCCATCAGACAAGCAAGAGGACGCTTGACAGTTTTCTACTGTGCGTACTAGGGAAGGAGAAGAGAGAAAACAAGGGAAAGAAAAGTAGGTAAGAGGCGGGAGGAGGGTACTGGAGGAGGGAGAGGAGATGCCACAACCTTGGTGGCACATTCTTTGGTGGCTTCTCTGTGGAAGGGGAGAGGGTCTGTCTCTGGGATGTCAAGAGTAATCCAGAAAAGGGGCAGAATTGTCCTACAGCAACGTATCTGAAGGACTTAGTAGGTAATTGTGGACAGTAGGATGACAGGGAAGTAGCCTTGAGCCCTGGAGGGACTCAGGAAATGCCCAAAGAACCAGAGACTAGAACCAACCAGGGGACTGGTGGGGTAGGATGGGGACAGAGGCTGCAGCTCACAAGGCCTGTGGACTTCAGAGCCTGGGCAAGAGGCATCATGTCCATGCCCGTCATCCCGCTCTCTGCTCTCTTCTTGAAGACTGTTTGTTTATTTTACTTCTGAGTCTGTGTGATGCTGTTCCATGCATGTTCTCCTTTGTAAGACAAGAAACCTGCCCCAACTATCTCTTCTTTTCATTCAATAGACTACTAAATGTCATACGGGAATCGATCCCTCCCTTTCTCCTTCGCAGTTTTCAAAATATCCCACGGAAATGTTTTCTCATCCCACATTCAGCCTGGCAGGCTTTCGAAGAACAGACTCCACAGCTCATTAGATTTTTTTTTTTTTTAAATCAGACCCGAGTCATGAAGCATCGGGGCACACCGAGTTGTTTTTACAGACTTTCCTCAGGATCTAGAGAGGCTGTCTTTTATAACCTCTTTTCTAGTTTATTGGTTTCTAACTTGAAGCCTCCACAATGTCAAGTATATTATACTATATTTTATTCTTTAAAATTTTTTATTTTATGTGTACGGGTGTGCTGGCTAGTTTTATGTCAACTTCACACAGGCTAGAGTCACTTGGGAAGAGGGAACCCAGTTGAAAAAATGTCCCCACCTGTGGGCAAGACGGTTGTGCATCTTCTTGATAGCTGGTGATGTGGCAGGGCCCCGCCCATGGTGGGTGGTGCCATTCCTGGGCTGCTGGTCCTCCGTGCCATAAGAAAGCAGGCTGAGCAAGCCATGAGGACCAAGCCAGTAAGCCGTGCTCCCCCATGATCTCGGCATCAATTCCTCCCTCCAGGTTCCTGTCTTGCTCGAGTTCCTGTCCTGACTTCTCTCAGTGATGGGCTGAGATGTGGAACTATAAACTGAAATACATCGTTTCCTCCCCCAGTTGCTTTTGCCTCTCACTAGGACAATGGGTGTTTGCCTGCATGTGTGTGTATGTACCACACGAGTGCCTGGTTCCCTTCAAGGTCAGAAGAGGGTGTCGGATCTCTTGGACCTGGGGTTACAGATGGTTGTGAGCCATCATGTGGGTGCTGAGAGTTGAACCCAGGTCCTCTGAGAGAGCAGACAGTGCTCTAAATTGCTGACCTACCTTTCCATTCCTCAAATATATTTTGAAGATGTTTTTCCCCTCCCTTTTCTTAGAGAGCACACTAGTAGCTGTGCCAGGAGGACTCTATGTTCCTAGACAATCATCACAACCAAAGTTAAAATAAATACATAAATAAAATGAAATGTCAAGCTGATTACCTGCTGTGGGGCTTCTGACACTGTTTTTTTGAGACAAGGTATCACACCTTGAACTCACTATGTAGCAGAGGCCACCCTTAAGCTCTGGTCCTCCTGCCTCCATCTCCCTAGTGCGGGACTCTAGGATTATAGTTGTGTGCATGGCCGTGGCTGGTTTACAAGGTGTTGGGGTTAAATTCCAGTGTCGATGAGGAAATCCAGCCCCCAGATCAAACGGTGGGGACGAGATGAAAATCTGATTACCTCGAGAAAGCTGTCAGTTTTTAACAAACAGATTGAAAGCGCCTCTGTGCGTCATTGCCATTCTTAGGTATGCTGAGGTTCAAGTTGAGAACAAAAACATGGGACAGAAACTTCGTGTGCTCCAACAGCCGCTCAGAATGAGGCTGCCACAGGAGGGTTCTGTTTATCCCTAAGGCTGCCTCAGCAGTGACTTCAAACTTTGATAGTGTCTTTTTTTCCCCTTCTTCTTTCTGACTTTTTTTTTTCTTCCAAAGATGTTGAGCAGCAGGCTAATGGCTCCCCAGCAGGATGCAAAGACAGCAGAAAGCTCTGGAATCAGATGTCAATGTATTCCTCCAAGACATCCTGCTAGGACAGAGCTAACTAACCAGGGCTTTACACTTCTCCTGGGGACCACGCTTTGATGCTCCCCGCCTGCTCTGGGCCTCCTGTACGCTTCCTGATTAAAATGCTGTCACAGATAAATCATGACTTCTGCCTGGTTGCTATCCCCTTTTCTCCCCACCCCTCTCTCTGTCTTCTTTCCAAAAGTTTGGAACCCTAAGATTTAAAAGATAAACATACGTAGACAGTCATGTCGCGTCTCATATGTGACCATAGGGAGTTGGGGTTGCTCCCCACTGTGCCCTCCCGCCTGGCCTGCAGTGAGAGCTGAAACAGTCATACGTGTTTGAGCTTCATTTCAGATAGAAATGGCCAGATTCATTTATAGGATGCACAGGGTCCGTTTGCTATGGTTTGGGGGCTTTATTGACATACATGCATTTAATTATATAATTAATTAACCACCCTACCACTAAGGTACACCCCCTTATGTTTTCTTATATTTTCTGTCAGCCACTTTGGTCCAATTATTTATTACTTCAGTAGTTTTCTTACGAGTAGATTTTAGAGTGAGAATTCCTCCTTGTTTTTCTCCTACCTAGTCACAGATGGCCTGGGCATGAACACTGTCCCGTGGACAAGACTTCTGACTATTTCAATGAATGGCCATCAGAATGTACCGGTGCGGGTTCCCACCAGGGCCTCTTCAGGCACCTGAGAAGCAACAGTCTTTCCCCTTTGCTTGGAGGAGATCTGAACTCAACAACCAGAGGCACAAGCAGAAAGTGCTTGCTCAATCAGGATGTTTAACAAGAAGGATCCTTTTGAAAGTCACAAAGGAAAACGGAATTACCCAGTGACAGTCCGTGGAGTAAAGCAGCCGCACTTCAGCCATAGTGGCATCTCCTGCCCCTCTGCATGGCCACCCTCTGCCTCCGACTCCCTGCTGTCCTGGCTTCACACAGAGCGGCCTCCAGCCTCTCCAGCCTCCATCGCTCCATGCTCCATGCTCCCCACAAAGGACGTCTCAGTCCTTCCCACCACCATCTCTTGGCTTGGGCTCTACACGATTCTCTTGCCCTCCATGCCTACTGTCTTGGAGCCCGTGATTTTGCCATTCGTGAGTACTGTTCTTGGCACTTTTGCCGTGCTCCCCCCCAGCCATCTTAGCAAGACCACACTAGATTCTTCTGCTTTGTGTTTCAGACGTCACTCTAGCCCATGCCAGTAGGGATCTCTGTTGTCAGCCACTACCGAGCTTGTCACCCGTCTTTTCTGAACCTCATGATTGCATTTCTACGTTCAAAACCCTCATGGCCTTTCTACAGCAAGCCTACTCATCCCAAACACTTGGCCTTGGGGACCAGGGCCACCTTAGTGACTTTTCTTGTTACTTCCTTGAGATTGTTGTCTTTCCAATGACTGCAATTCCTGCCCAGTGACTGACTCCTTTTCATTTTGGGAACACCATCAGCTGGTGTGAGACTGTCCACTGAACTGTGGGAAGCCCCCATCACATAAGACAGACCACGACAGAGATGCTGAGAGGGGCTCTTTCAGCGTTAGCTGTACTTTCAGTGTGATGGCTCTTTGAACGGTTGGTTTCAAAGTCTTATAAAAAATTTACAACTGAAATTGTGAAATGAAAAACGGAGTGGTGACAAGAAACCAAGAGAGCAAGCTTTCCATTGGCTGTTGCCTGGGAAGGCAGCAGCAGTGAACGGAGAGTGTCAGCCTTATGAGCAATGTTCTCCACGTTCTCCTTTGGGGTGACATGGCTTTGGACAGAGAAAAATCAGTTGGAGAACTTTCTATCGGAAGTCGAATCAGGCCATTGGAAAACCTCCACACTGAAGCAAAGGTCGAGGCTGAGAAGGACACAGATTAAATGTGTAGGTGTGTCACTTGGTCTGTGTGTTCCACTTTCTGAAAATAGCAGGCATGTCTAACCTCAAAGATGAGTAAGGAACACAAGAAAAAAAAATCAGGATGCTCTATCATGTGCTGTGGAAATATTATTCCATCAATTGTCAACACTAATCTTTTCTGTTAACTTCAAGTAACTTCCTTTTTAACCCGAAGATTTCAAAGTACTTAGTAGCAAGGACATGATAGGCTCAAAGAACTGCGGATGAGCAGTGGACAACAGACTCAGTGTGGGAGCCGCAAGCAGACCCTTAGCAGCAAGTGGAGTTAACTGAGTTTACTTCCTTCCAGTCAGAGAAATTTATTAATTAAAAGAGTAACGTATCCATCCCATTAATACCTACGCACAGGGAACTGAGTAACGCTAAACCATAATTCGATGTGGGCAACCAAAGGCAAGTCAGCCAAGCAAAAGCCACCTGGTCCAGCATGGGTGGGCTCTACGTGGGAGCCTGCTTAGTGAGCATCGAGGGTGGGGGAACAGACAGGAAGAAAAGAGAGTTAGGATCCCCTTTATACTAAACTACATCATTCTCAATGTTTCTGGTCCAATCTTTCATTATTAGATGAGAGAATATTATAGTCATTTGTAACCATAACAATTGATTTTAGATTAGTTTAAAACTGTATCTGATTGATTTTATGATATCGGGCATTTAATGGATTATATGAAACAACAAGTGAATTTACTTTCATCATTTGTGGTTATTAGAATTACATTTCTGTCTTGAAGACAATATTCTAATTTGTTTGCTTTCAGGGGACTGTGACAGGTCTCTGTAGCTCCCAACAGTACTGAAAATGAAGTGGTGGATAAGTTGGAGACTTAATGGTTGTGAAGTCCTTAAAAAACAATCCTGTGTTCTTAATGGAGTAGCAGAGAATGGGAAACTAAAGAGGTCTCGCTTTCTCTGCGTGCATCTCACTTTGAAGTAGGAATCGGGCTCAGACTGATTGAGCTAGGTCGGGGGTAAAGAACTTGCCACGGTTTACAGATGAGAGCAAATGTTTAGCTGTAGAATTAAAAGCCAACGTACACTAAACTGTTACTGCAAATGGATGCTGGCCCTGATCAGAACTCAAAAAAAGCGGAATGTGACCCATTCAAAGTTGACACATGTCTCCTTGCCCCGGGCAGGCTCTGCACCAGGCAGCGAAGCAAGAACTCATTAGTGGTATCACTCAAGATTCACTGCTTGGCACAGTTATGTTTGCTTAAAGAAGGAGGCAGATTTTAAAGATGGAAGATGCTTCCCATACAAAGCCCAGTGGTCCAGACCCTGGGGTTAGAGCAGAAAGGCATGTTCGATGAAACTCTGGTGTTTCACACAGTACTAATAAAAATGAAAAGCAAAAAAATTTCTAATTGAGAAATTCAGAGTTAATCAATGCTAAGTATGCTTCTTTCACACTAGACATCTTCCAAGCCTTCAACACTTTAATGTATACGGGATTTTCATTAGTTATTGGGCCTTTGAGCTGCTTTAGAGACAGATGGTATCGACTATGGTTGCATCCTTGTGTTTGATGGGGGTGCTATTTGGTGAATGCAGAGACAGAATATTATAATCCCTGGTTTACAGACAAGGAAGGTGAGGCTATGGAGATTACATTTTAGAAAGTGGTAGAGAACTGGGGTCCCCATCTTTGAAGCACCAGCTCTTGGGTCAAAAGTTTGAAGCAAGTTTACAGTTCGTACCCTGCAAGTGTCTCCAGCTTCAAATGTTTCTGAACAAACTTTACCCATGCTCTCCTTCACCTCAGGCAGGACACACAGACACAGGTCAGCAGTACCTGATACAGAGGCATGCAGATGCTATCAATCCACTCCAGTTGCAACCGAGGCAGTTCATCTTTCCGGTTCCGGTCAAAGATAGCCTAGAACAAAGAAGTAGAAACCTTGCTTTTGTTCACTGGAGTATTTTACAGTCACTTTGTCAAGTAACGCTTCAGATTTTACCAACTGAATATTTCACAAACCACAATCCTTACACATAGCTTCTTCTCCTTTATCTACGATGAGAAATAAAGTATTTTCACATCTTATGAGATTTGTAAGTGAATTTATTTGAACTTTATGGCGTTCAGCTCCTTGGGGCCAAACTCTGTCTGCAGGTCCAGGTAATTGTTACTAAATCAAGTCACCAGGCCACTGGGAACTGGGTACAAGCCAAGGAGAAGGAGATGCAGCTCACTGCCACAAAAATAATGCAGGCTTTTATTTTTGTAGCAAGATGATGTCAGAGATTGGAAAAGATCCTTAACAGCAATTTTCTTTTCTTTTTTCTCGTTTATTAAACATAAATTATTTTATGATGATTTTAAGGGTTGGGTGCTAGTTTGCAAACATGTGCTTTCTAGTAAGGTTCTGTGGTTAGTAGGTTACTAGGTACTTGTCTTTGGATGGATGGGGGTGGCAGACATTCGTCCTTTCTTCATCTCAGCGTTTATGTCTTTTGGTGCCTCTCTGCTTCCTATAATCCACACTAATTTGATCATGGGGCTCCCCACTAGTGAACTTATTTAGTCCTAATAGCCTCCAAAGGCCATGCCTCTCCCATCAGAGCGGGATTGAATTCCCATGCTCTCAATATTCACATTGGGGGTTAAGTCTTAGCACATGAAACCTCTGGACTCAGACCACACCCAAACCACAGCGGTCTGATTTGTTTTCTCTATAGTTCTTTTTCTACTCGAGTTATTTATTTGGTTTTTCTGCTTCTGATGGATATTGTATAGAAACACTCTTTTAAAAATTCAAGAAATTTCAGTATACACACAGAACTATACAATTACTACCACACTTAACATTGATTTTAAAATCCATGTTAACAATAGCAGCTCTACTTTCTTGCAAACTTCCAGCCTTATGCAAGCAGTGATTTATCCCTATCTGTACAGGTTTGCCTGTTCTACACAATTCATTCACATGGAGTCATACGTGCATGGTCTTTTAGGACGGGCTTCTCTCATGTAGCAGGATTTTAAACACTTCCTTCACTCATTTTTTTGTCATATTATATTTCAATGCAGAGATTTATAACATTTTGTGTATTAATTCATCAGCTGATGGACATTTGAGTCGTTGACACTTTTTGACTGCTATGAGTAATGCTGGTGTGAACAGTTGTGTGCAAGTTTTTGTATGGGTGTTTTTATTTCCTTTGGGGATAAACCTAGAAGTTAATGGGTTATATGGTAACTCTATGTTGAACATTTTATATTAAACTTTATTTTTTTACATTGATGATGATGATGACGCCATGACATACATGTAGGGACCAGAGGACAACTCTTGGGAGCTGGTTCTCTCCTTTCACCGTGGGATCCAGGGATATAACTCAGGTTGCCAGGCTTGTACAGTAAGTACTTTGCCTGCTGAACTTCGCCAGCCCTATGTCTAACTTTTTGAGGATTTTCAAAGTAGAGTACTAGTTTACATCCCTTCCCGCATCTCATTGTGTCCTGGCTTCTCTGAAAACTTACCAATGTTTGTATTGTCTGTCTTTTCAATAATAGCCCTGTTAGTGTGTGTGAAGTGGTACCTCACCATGACTGCAATTTGCATGTTCGTGATGGTTAAAGATTTTAGCAATCTTTTTGTGTGTCTACTGGCTGTGAGTTTGTTCACGAGTGTGTTCGTAAGTGACATGCTTATGTAGAGGCCTTTTTCCAATTTTTAACTGCATTGTCTCTTATTGTGATGGGAGTTATTCTAATGTTCCAACTACAAGGCCCATATCAGATGTACAATTTGTAAATAATTTCTCTTATTCTGTAGACTGTCTCTTTGTTTTCCTTATAGTATCCTTTGGTTCAGACATACTTTATGTTTCGATAAAGTCCAGTTTATTTTTGGTGAAATACAAGCCAACATCTCTGGCCTTTTTATCTTCTGTCTCTTGTATTTCTAGTATCATATCTAACACACCATAGCTGAATCAAACTAAAAAAGATTTAGACCTCTAACTTCTTTGAAGAGTTTTATTGTCTTAGCTTTTAGACAGATCTAACAGTTTTAACTAGATCTATTCAATAATATTAGTTTACTTTTGAGTACGCTAAGAGGAAGGACCAGGGGTTGGAGAGATGGTTCAGTGGTTAAGAGGTCCTGAGTTCAATTCCTAGCAACCACATGGTGGCTCACAACCATCTATAATGAGATCTGGCACCCTCTTCTGGCCTGCAGACATACATGCAGACAGAGGACTGTATACATAACTGACTTGATTTGTTTGTGGGGCCCCTGGCAATGGGACCAGGACCTGTTCTGGGTACATGAACTGGCTTTTTAGAGCCCATTCCTTATGGTGGGATGCCTTGCTCAGCCTTGATGAAGGGGGGAGGGGCTTGGTTCTTCCCTAACTTTGTATGCCAGCCTGTGTTGACTACCCAAGGGAGGCCTTACCCTCTTTGAGGAGTAGACTAGGGAGTGGGATGGGGAAAGGTGGGGGGGGGGACGGGGAAAGAGGAGGGAAGGGGAACAGTGATTGGTGTATAAAATGAAAAAAAAATTTAATTAAAAAAAAAAAGGAATAAGGGCCAGGACTTCAATTCTTTATACTTGTGAATAGCCACTTAGCCATGGACTATTTGCTGAAAAGACCATTTTCCCCACCAAATTGTCTTGAAAGTAATGTTGAAATCAGTGGACCATAATTATAAGGGTTTATTTCTGGATTATCACTTCTTAATCAAGGTTTGATGAGGTAAGAGGAGTTCCTCTGTCCTGTGTTTTCCTTCTGCAGAATTTTGCATCTTACAACTGAGCACTCATGATTATTTACCACAATATTTTCCCCCAGCTGACAAGGTCCTAGGGTCTCTGAAGACAGGGAAGATGATGTCCCCTCATTTCTGGATACACAGTGTTGAGCTTTCTGTTTGACACATGCTGGTGCTCAAGCCCATTTTATCAGTCAGCTCACTGCTTCTGACATGAACCCTCTGACTGTGGCCCAGCTTCAGTTTGGTCTTCAGTTTGGCCAGTGGAACCCTAGGGGTACTTCTAAAAATCAAAGGATAGGAAGGCAAGCAGGTGTCAGCTCCTGGAGCATTACAGACATTTTTGAAGCTGGGTCAGTGAGGTTTGAAAGTCCTACCTCAGAAGCCAGACTCGTCTGAGGAGTCAGCTACATTAAGTAAACTTTTGTGAGGAGAGAGGAGCATTTACAGCTGTATATCCATCATGAAATTAATTTCATTCATGTCTTCAGAGAAGGCCTTAGCTGAGCTTATAATTTACCTCCCCCCCTTCATTTAATTAAATGACCTGTGCTGCTGCATTGTAAATTCTTCAAAAATAGTTTTTAGAGGGGAAAAAAGCTTTTATTTTAATGTAGATATCACAGGGAGAAATTTGGGTTACAGGTTTTACAAATGAACTCTACGTATCCTAAACTAATACTTTTCAAAGCCAAATTTGGTATGACCACCTGAAAGAATAAAGGGTGTTTTGATTCCCATCTAAACACACACTGCTTTGAAAACGAAGATGGCTGGTGGGTGTTTCAAGCTGTGTGGTCCTCTGGATTTACAGGAAATCGACTCACAGAAGAGTCAACCTCAGAAAGACTGCTGGCTGTGATGTCAACCAAGAGAAACTGTTCGAGGTAGGAAAGGGTCCTGGTGCCTTCTCTGGTGTTTGACTATCAATCAGCAAAGTGGGCTGTGTGGAAATGCAAAGATCTTGCCAATACCTCCAAAGACTTGGTGGACTGGAATCCTCAAAAGGACACATTGACAACGGACACACACTTTGTGCTTCATTAAGCCTACTGTGTGCTGCACTGCCAGGTTTTGCAATACTTTGCCCACTCCAAGAGTGACCAGGGAGGATGTTTTAGCTGCTCACTAGCAATGAAGAGGCTGGCCCTTCCCTGAGGGTGGTGACCAAGGCTGCTATATCTAGAAGGCAGGAAGAGCATCACCAGCTTATCATCAGCATTCTTAGATAAGGATCATAAGATGCAATCCAACAAAAATAGCATGCCAACCACCCAGAACCTGGATTCCCCACGTTTCAGTTTGAAAACAAAACAAAACAAAACAAAACAACAAAAAAATGGTTTGAAATGATTTGCTTTGGGGAGTTTGCAAGTTTGAAACTGAAAAAAAAGACCCAGCTAGCTCCTTGAGGCTGGACAGCTTGACTTTTAATTCTCTGCTGTTATTTATGTTCTAAAGTGGGCATTCATGAAATGTTAGCATGTCCCACTGTGGGTGCTTGGTAAGCATTCTTGTTGAGTTAAAGCTTCAAGCTTTCAGGAGTTCTCCAAACCCCTCCTCAGCCTTTCCCACTTCAAGCTGTGGTTTGGAGTTACTGTGATAGCAAAAGGAGGAGCTCACCGAGGGAGTGAGTTTGAGTTCGGACCTCTCCCGATCTCCTTGTTCAAAGAACTCGCTGGTTACAAGTTCAGCCACCTGAAACACAGAAGCATTTTAAATTATTTTTCGTGTCGTACACCACGAGACTCAGAAGCTATTTCTGGCTTATGTGCATGGAAATTATCTTAATTTGAAGAGCATGGTCTCAGGCTGCCTGAGTCTGGTACTGAAAGCACTAATTGATGGTAGGCCCCAGTTGTTACTTACTCCTCGGCTTGCACTGGTGTGTAAGGACCACATGCTAACTGATTGCACCACTTAGCTCTGTTATACCCATAAT